>JAQFVV010012546.1:0-12500 GCA_028023455.1 Epiperipatus broadwayi
TCTTCTTCTCTAATGAAATATATATGGCTTCTCTTAATGAGAAATAATAGCTGCTTGGAAACATTTCCTGGGCTCTTTAACATATTATTTAAAAGTAAAATAAACATTCCCGACGCAATGAAACTTTCGAACAATTATATATATTTAAACATTTATAAATATATATATATATGCACAATCCACGCAGTTATAATATATATAAGTTCATGAATAATTTTAACATGAATTTATTAATAGAAATGATTAGTTTAAATCTCAAATGAATTAATTTTAACACACATTTATAATAGTTTTTCTTTAAGGAAACTAGCGTGGACTGAACAACTGAACGTATAAAGCCCCATTGCATCGGAAATTCAAGGTTAGTACAAGGGTTTGAAGTTGGCTACATGTGAAAGATCATGAAGCTAGGATCGAACTTAGATCTGACTGCTTCAATATATAAACTTACTATATGCATGACCAGGTTGGTACATTATCCTACTCCACTATGATATTTTTTTAAAAATATACTACAACTATATTTTGTCATCTCATACCTGAACCAAATATAAGCATAAGCAATATGTTCCATCATTTAATGTTATGATAAGTAATAATATTATTAATCACCTATGGTAATACTAAAATATTTTATTGTAAATTTATTCAAATAAAACTTTGTTGAATAATCACATGTAAACTAGGTTTATCTGTTTTCTGCAGAGCCATACCTTCAGATTTTCTTCGAATTAGATTATTTTTTCATATCATGACTTTTAATAATGTAAAAAAATATACATAAGAAAGTTTATACTCAAGTTCTACTTAAATCTACAAAAAAACCTGATATTTTTGACAATTTCAGCTATAATCAAATGATTTATAGCTTGATAACAAAAAAAAATATGTTCATAGATAGTATCTATTAACATTTTTAAAAACTTAATAGGACATTCATAAAGTGAATTTATTAATAAATATAATAATTTATTGTATTGTTAGCAAAGTACTCAATTATTTGATTAAATATAAAAATTACATCTGTATGCTATATAAAATTGTTTTGCTTTCCATTGCTATTTAATCTAAATTTATTTATAGTTGGTATCCTCATTTTACATTTATGTCTACACTGATTCCAATGGTTAATAGCTACCCAAAATACTAAAGTTTGTAATATACATTTCTTATATGACATATTTCACAAATAATATAGCATATATACCTTAAATTAATAATATAATCTTTCTCATCCTTATTATAAAACAATCGATCAAACTCTCTTATTATGTTTACTTTATTTTGTAAAACATTTTACTGTTCAAGATTTCTGTTCCAATAAACTCTTTTATCATCAAGAACTTTATGACATTTCAAATTATTTTTAAATAAATTAGGTATATCCATTTTATTGAAATTTTCAACTTTTTTTTAGAATCATGGCATTTTTTTGTCTCTGAAATAAATATTATATAAGTAATATATTCTGGTAAACATCACAAAATTGTGGTTGTGTATCTTTAAGAAATACTTCAAAGTTGATTTTAACATGTACTACCACATTGACAAGTTTGCAGAAATTCTTTGTTTTTTCCCTTATTGGCTGAACTTTATAATTTGTAATGATAATACTTTTGACAGCTAACCCTACTTTAGTTGTTATAAATACATTTTTCATGTCATTATTTTGAGATTTTTTAATATCAATTTCAAGAGTTTTAGTATCAGCTTCAGATTCCTTAAAACTGATTTTGTATATACCTTCTGCATCACATTTTGATTTTTTTATCTGTGTTTATTTTCATAACATCAACTTCAAATTTGATATAGACTAATTTGGTGTGTACTTCTCTTTTAAGACTGTCACCCCTTTTTTTTATTTTATTGACTTTTTCTATGACCCTTTCATGGTCACTTTGAAGAGCACTGATAACGTTATCTACAATTTTAAATCCTCTCTTAAAATTTTTTTCAGCCAAATTTATCAAGTCTTTGTGTTTCATCCCATATTTTTTGCTTAAAATTAGTATCTAAATTATAAGCAAATTATTCAAACCTTGCATTGGATGCATTGAATTTATGGTTGAACTCATCCTTTATTTTTTCAAGGTTTTCAATCAACATCTTCAATTTTTTTTATCAATACTAATTCTAGACATTATCGTTTCAGTTTTCAATTATTTGCTTAATTTTTCAAAATTCTTACTAGATTCTGTCTTTTGTCCTTCAAATTTTTGTCAACATCTTCAAATATTTTACTTCTTAAAATTCTTATTAGATTTCTCAAAAATTTAAACAAAATCTGCCTTTTGCTCTTTGAATCTCTTATCAAGATATTGGAAAATCATTCTCAACATGTCTGATGTGATTATATGTAGCTCTAAATTAGTTGCTGTCATAATTATACTTAACATGAATATATATAAAGATTACTTACTCAAACTAAAATGAACAATGCAAATCTATTTATGTAATTAAATAATGTTTATTGTTGATATCTACTTCCTGAAAAACTCTGTCAGAACTTTTGAGAAAATATAATTTCCAAGTATTCTAAGGATATACATATGCAACTATATCTATACTTTAAACAATTGCCAAATAACTTCATAGCCTAATTCTTATTAATATATGAAATTTATATCAAGGAGTTTGCATATATAAATAAATAAACTTTATCAAAATATTTATTTTTTATTATTTGGATAAGATTATTAATCAATTAAAATAGTCACGGGTATTTTTCTGATATTTACTACTTTTTATTCTTTATACACAAAGTAACTATATACCAATGACATCAGTCTTAGATACCAATGGTTTATAACATGACAAACATCTGGACACAAAAACTGTACCATTATTGAATGGTTTGCAATGGCAAGAACACAGCAGTTATGTAATTGACATCCCAATTCATGTTGATGAATTGAAGAATAAAATTATAATAGGGTAGGACACCAAGATAGAGAATCTCCAAAATAAAATAAAATATTCAAAGGTTATAATGATAAAAATATTAAATTAATAAATAAATGAGATTATTTATATGTCCTGCCTTGAGAGGTCATCAACAGCTGCTTTACAAGCAGCTGTCCCAAGTTAGCAGAATTTGCTTCCTCTCTGATGCTATGACAAATGAGCAAAAAAATCCCATTTAAATCAATACAATAGAAATTATCATAAATAATGATAACTAGCTCTTATTGATGTCCTATAAATTATAAGATAAGAATATCAAAATAATATTAACCAAATAATATAAATGTATAATTAATGTAAACATAAGTTAAAATTGATAATGTTGTATAAGATAGCAAGTTACTCTAACAGAATAGGTGAACAAAAGTTTAGCAGATTTTATAAATTTACAACTGATATTTATTTCAAATGGCCCTTAAGCTGCAATGTGCTAAATTTATGTTGTATTTTAAAGGTGTAAAATGCTAAACTCAATAACAAAAAGAATTTTAATTATAAAACTGACCAATAGCTTTGATAGATTGCATATGATTTTTAAAATAAAAGATAAAACTGAAAATATCCTTTATACCAATATGTTTATAATGTTTTTAAATTAGACATGAGATAAAGTTAGAGAAGATATTAGTTGAGAATTTTAATACTAAACAACCTTACTCAAAAACAATTTTTTTTAAATAAACATACTGAATGCATAACCAGGATTGTACAATATATAGTTTGCTGTAGATGATTTTTTATTATTTATTATAATTTATATGAAAGAACAGCATAATGTATTTTATTAATATTCACTTTTGATGATATATAAAAGCAAGATTTCAACTTATTTTATAATGTTTTCAGCCAGTTCTTGTACAATTTTCTTACAAATGCTATTATAGTTTGGTAATTATTTTTTATTAAAATATCTACAATTACAAATATTTTATTTCAAATATGATTTTATTATGACTTTCTTCAGTAGATAAATATTTTAAATAAAATTTATAATAAAATATAATCATCTCTGATGGCCTTTTATGAAAATAGTACATTTTCAAACAATGAAAACATATATTTTTTAATTTTAAAAATAGATAAAATATATGATATTGTGCTGCTATAAACTTATTAACAAAATAAATATAAAATTGTAAAAATATGTTATACCTTAGCATTTTCTATTTAATTTGATGCTGACCATCATTTTTTAATACAATAAATTTAGTTCATGACAAGTAAAACTAATAAACTACTATTAATTTGTTTATACAAACCTGAAATTAATATCATAGGTAATAATATTTACTAAGGCTGTAAACTCAAGAATGTGCACATAAAATGTGATAGTAATGACCTCTACAGGTCTTAACCTTAAGCTTGCATTTTGGAACAAAATGTAAGCTTGTGGTTAAAACCTGTAGAAGTCCCTACTATCACATTTTTATGCACATATTTTTGAAGTTACAGCCTTAGTAAATATTACTTACGTAATCAATGTGCACATAAATAAATTTATAATTACAACATAGGTAATAGTAAAGTTACTTTTTATTATCAAAGGATTTTATATTATGTATCAATAAAGTGTGTGTAAGTGACTATAAACTTGTTTATATAAACTTATAATATGTATTGCAAATAGGGATGTTGATATTTTTAAAACTTATAAACTGAACCCTTTTTTTATTGAAATTTTATATTTATGCAAAATAAGTTATCTACCAATTAATTTTTAATTTAGGTGATGCTTTACTTTAAATTTATAATCATGAAAACATTCTTTTTTGATTTGTCATAATTAATTTTTCCTCTATTCATATGTAAATTTGTTATTTTATAAATGCATGGTAATTTTTTGTCCAAAATCAGCATGAACTATGCATTCAATAAAACACTGTAAGCAAATGATAACATTAAACATCTTCATATAGGAGAAAAAAAAGAAACAACCATATTGATTTATTTTTTATGTGATTTAACCTTTAAATATATATATATCAATTTTTTTCAGATACATGAGATTATATTTTTATCTCTTGCATAAATAAAAAAATCTTAACTCTTTAAGTTTGTGTTTATACCAAATTAGCGTCTTCTTTAAAAAAGACATTTTAAATTGCATTTGAGAATAATGAGTTTGATTTCTTCAGTATATTTGTTTGAAAATGTATTGTTTTATTTTGTTTATCAAAATTAAAATTATATATATATGATAAACAAAAATGCAAGTTAAAAAACTTGCTAACGCTTGTATTTATGTCCACAGATGGCGTCCTACCAAAAACACCTATCAAGCGTATGTTTCGTTTACATGAACGTCAGAGTAGTTAGTATTCACTATCTCTAACTATAATTCCACTTTCAGATCATGATTTCAAGCTATTTGCTATCGTCAGTGAAAGACAGGAATAAAGAAACTAGATCTAAATACAAATTCTGAGCGTTTATGAAACAATTTCTATTCAGCTTGCAAGCGTGAATTTTTTAGACACGTAATGTCTTCAAACTCAGCATAGCAAACCAGATAGCTATATGGGTCTGATCTCAGTTCAGCATCACCATATAGTAGAAGCCTCTGCAATCTATATCATTGCAAGAAAGACCTCAGAGGTACATTTATGATAAACAAAAATGCAAGTTAAAAAACTTGCTAACGCTTGTATTTATGTCCACAGATGGCGTCCTACCAAAAACACCTATCAAGCGTATGTTTCATTTACATAAACGTCAGAGTAGTTAGTATTCACTATCTCTAACTATAATTCCACTTTCAGATCATGATTTCAAGCTATTTGCTATCGTCAGTGAAAGACAGGAATAAAGAAACTAGATCTAAATACAAACTCTGAACGTTTATGAAACAATTTCTATTCAGCTTGCAAACATGAATTTTTTAGACACGTAATGTCTTCAAACTCAGCATAGCAAACCAGATAGCTATATGGGTCTGATCTCAGTTCAGCATCACCATATAGTAGAAGCCTCTGCAATCTATATCATTGCAAGAAAGACCTCAGAGGTACATTTATGATAAACAAAAATGCAAATAGCTTGAAATCATGATCTGAAAGTGGAATTATAGTTAGAGATAGTGAATACTAACTACTCTGACGTTTATGTAAATGAAACATACGCTTGATAGGTGTTTTTGGTAGGACGCCATCTGTGGACATAAATACAAGCATTAGCAAGTTTTTTAACTTGCATTTTTGTTTATCATAAATGTACCTCTGAGGTCTTTCTTGCAATGATATAGATTGCAGAGGCTTCTACTATATGGTGATGCTGAACTGAGATCAGACCCATATAGCTATCTGGTTTGCTATGCTGAGTTTGAAGACATTACGTGTCTAAAAAATTCACGCTTGCAAGCTGAATAGAAATTGTTTCATAAACGCTCAGAGTTTGTATTTAGATATAGTTTCTTTATTCCTGTCTTTCACTGACGATAGCAAATAGCTTGAAATCATGATCTGAAAGTGGAATTATAGTTAGAGATAGTGAATACTAACTACTCTGACGTTTATGTAAACGAAACATACGCTTGATAGGTGTTTTTGGTAGGACGCCATCTGTGGATATATATATATATATATATATATATATATATATATATATATATATATATATATATATATATTCAAATAAAATAAAATTAGAATATTTGCATATTTATTAGTATCATAATGAGTGCTTATATTTGAGAAATTTAAAAATTTTAAATTAATAATAATTTGTGATATGATTTTATGAAAAATCATAAATTATTAATAAATACTTGCTACAATTCAAGTAACAAAAAAAAAACGAATTTAATTGATTTTATAAAATTGCATTAAAAAATTAATATGTCAATGGTTGAAAATAATCTCCACTAAATTAAAATTAAAAATTGCACATATTAATTACATTTTTTTATAAAAGGCATTATAGATGAAAGATAAGTGAAGTAAAAAAATTAAATGAAAAATGTAGATACTAAACTAATTTATTAACTTTACTGCTGATTTAAAAATTTATATACTGATATCTTTCATTTAAAAAATTCTGAAGAAATCCAAACTTATTTCTTAGAAGTTTTTAATTATGGATATAGTTTTAATTAAATGTATACTTGATTAATCAACAATTAAATAAATATACAATTATTAATTTAATTGACTTTTTTTTAAATTTTGATTTTTATTTTTCTACATTCTATAATAAAATAGTTTAAACATATTTTTAGCCAGTAATAATTTCGAATGTATTGCTATCATTCTAAACACCTTACTCTTTTTCTTAGAGATTTTTTCGGTATTGTTTGAGCACTTGCATTTAGTTTTAAATGACAAAATATAAGTAACTTATAGAAAATTAAAAATTTCGTCAAAATTTTGAGATTCTTTTTAATATTATTTGCAAAGAAATTTTGATTTTTTTTATCAGATAATTCTGAAAATCATTAAAAGTAAAGATATAAATTAACTTATTTTGTTAAAAGTAATTAAAATATTTTTTTACAAAAATAATTGTTTTTATAATATTAAAAAATATATATTGATCAATGTGTATGTATAATAAGTTTTCAAAGAAAAAAAAATATTGATAGCAGTGAAATAATTGGAGATAAAAATATTAGGTTATTAAAATAAATACAGATGAAAATATAATGGGTAAAATTAATTATAGAATTAAACTTGGATTGAATGCTTATATTAGTAATTATAATATAATATTAAAAAGAAATATGCCTGCTATTTTGAAAATAAGTTTAGTAATGGACATGATTTACCAATACTTATTTAAAAGATATGAGACTTGGTCATGTAATAAAAACACTTTCAAAAATTTCACACCACACATTTAAGTATAGAGAAATACATGTTTAGAATAATTATTTATAAGAAGTCAAAATTGGAGTACATGATTATGAGAACAAACAAGTATCACTGATATTATTATATGAAAGGAGAAATTAAAATGGAATTAGAGTGAATGTACACCAATAAAACTGGATCCAAAAATTTGTAATATATCTTAAAAAAAAATAATAAACCATAGTATAAAATGTATGATGAGATAAGGAATCTTTCTGGAGTAATGTGTAAAAATAAAAAATTATAAAATAAAAAAGCAGAATTAAAAGACATAAAAAGATGAATAGATGTATCTAAATCATATTTTAAATAATATACAAAATTGTAAATTATATTTAGTGTGACTTTTTACTGTATATTATTAATGTTTGTTTTTAATTATGCTATAAAGAAATTTAGTACTTGTTTTAGCATAAATCAGGCCTCATTATTTTATGATAAAGATATTAGTTTTTGGTATTATCATTCTATTATATCATTCTCATCACAAAATAACTGCTATTTAAAACATGTTACGGTTATAATTTGTTTTATATTTATTTTTTGCTAAAATATTTTATTTTGCAATAAGAAATGTTCATGTTATTCCACATTACAAAACATTTATTTAACAAGATTTTTATTTTATTCTTTTCAAATCTCATGACTTTATGTTTTCATTTAGCAAGAAATTAAAACATTTTCAGTTTCCTAAAACTTGCTTTATATGTAGTATTTACCAATTCATTTAATATGCTGTTCAACTATCATTATTAAGATATATATTTTTAAATACTTTAAAAATAATATTTGTTTCATTTGAAGTAAAATAAAAAATCTTATCTACCACAGCTGAGATTTCTGTTTGAGTTTTGTTGTTTTTTTAATAAATAAAGTTTACATTTTCTATGTAAAAAAATTATAGCCAATGCAGATATCTTCCCAGTCATGGCCAGCTGCTAGTCATCTAATATTGTTTTTTATTATTAGAAAGTGATTAATTTAAACAATAACCCAAAATCAAAGGCTATTTATGAAATAAATAACTAAACAAAATCAAAAAGTAACATTATAATAATTTTCAATTATATATATGTTTGATAAAAAATATTTTTAGTTTTTCTATTATGTCATACATACTTTTAAAATGAGTATATGTATAAACATCTTGTCCTAAATTAACAATTGCAAAGTATTAATATGGCATCTTTGAAATATCATATACATTAATAGACTACATTATACTTAAGAATCAAAATATTGAAGTAGTGCAATAATGATTGCTTTTTGGGGAATATATATGTGAATGCAGTATTCAATGAAGAACTACATTTAAGTAAGGATGGGGAGTCTTTTAAAAGGAAAAGCTTTTGGCAAAAAAATGTTACACAAAATTTGAAATAAATAGACTGATAGACCAGCATTTTATATGTTTGTATATTTTGTAGATTTATACATTGGTTTGTGTAATCATCATAAAACTTATTTTTATTACATTAATATATATATATATATATATATATATATATATATATATATATATATATATATATATATATATATATATATATATATATATATATATATATATATAATAAAGGTGGCCACATTGGTTTCAAGTTGTGGTCTTTCATAATAATGCTGGTATTGATGTTCACTTTTCTTTCTTTATATAATGTTGCTTTCTCTGTAATTGTAGCTTCATTTTCCACGTAAGGTAATGACTTCTTCTTTAGCAAAATATTATCAATAAAAATAATACATAACTCACCAGATTTGATAACTGGAAGGATGATGAGGATTTGAGTACGTTCAATTTTTATTTAACTCTGTAAATAATAAAAACTATTTAAAAGATAAAATTAACTTTAATTAGAACCTAAAACAATTTTCAAATTTATCAGTCCAGGAATTACTAGGCTTTTTAATGTTAATTTACATATAAAATTACAATATTTATATATACTGTTTTAAACAAAATGTTTTTTTGTTGTCACAATCAATACATTTTAATAATTAAACATTGCATAATTATGCATGTATCGTTGCATAAATGAGAAAAAGCTTTCATTTTTTTTATTAAATTAAAAATTGTTTAAATATTTATAAATGCTATTACAATAAATGTGTTCCTGATAAAACGTGCATAAAAAAATAAGTTATCGTCAGTGCATTGATAATAAAGATTTTATTAGGCGCACTTTGCATTAAATAAGATGTTAAAGAATTTCCAGTTTAATTTCTTTTTATAGTATTAAGAGTTTAGTTGCTGATGCCTATAAACGTTTAAAGCTAGGTCTGAGATCATATTTAGTTTTTCGTATAGATGGAGAAAATCCGTTTATTTTTTTAAAAGATTGACGTCACAGAAGTTGAATTCTAAATAATATTTTGTGATGACAGCTTTCACTTCTCTTTTTTCATTTTGTAAATAGAGTAATTAAAATATATATATCATGACATTCAAGACAATAAAATTGACTTAGCAAGATAAAAAAATCACAAAATAAAAAACAAAAATCAAAGTTATTCAGATTTAAGATAAACCCAAGGTTATTTTTATTTGAAAACTGCATAAAAAGATTCACTGCAATTAAATGCACCAAAAAAAAAAAAAAAACAGAACAAAAAAAGACTTCAATGAATTCATCTACATTAAATTAATTCAAGCAATGCAAGTTAGTTCGTTAATTAACAAATAAAATCAAGGGTCTTAAATAATATTTGGTAAATTTTTAAACATTAAAATTTATAAACATTCTAATTTTGAGCCCCCAAATTATTGTTAATGGGGGACGTACAGTACTTAATATATATATAAATAACTATATAAGTTTTGAAAAAATGTCCAAAACAATAGCTATTAATTTACAATTTGATCAAGAACAAATTATCCAAATTTTATTAAGTACTTTTAAAAAAAATAAATACTATTTTATTACTTTTTAATAAAGCAATTTAAATAAATAAACAAGCAAATAGTACCAACAAAAACTATTTTAACGTTCCATCATCAGATTTTCAATGAAATGGAAGGCTGAAGAGTTGCGAGTTGGAATAGTTTGAAGGCTGTCCATTAAGGTGTGAAGATTGGCTTTCTTAATATAAAGCTGGGCACTGATTATATATATGTGAGGATAGTAATCTAAACCAACTGATGATTGCTGGTTTAGCATGAAATATGGATATTGGTGATTATTTATCTTTTCAACATGTGTGTGGTCAGGTGGGTCAGCAATATGAGATGGCACTGAGAGTAGTGGGTCGTGTGAAAGTCTGAGTTCGAATCCCGCATATATTACATATATAAATGCAGGTTTAAGCCTGTACAATGTATTATTTTAATTTTTAAAATTTTTATAAATTTACATATGGTAATCTTGCAGTAATTGTGATTTTTACAACAGTAATTTCATTTATCCCACAATTTAAAAACAAATTGAATTAAAAATTAGAATTTTTTACAAAAAATAAAATAATGATTTTAATTTTTAATATATCTTTTCTGCATTTCATTTACAAAATATTCCAAGCAAGAAGCAATAGACATTTTGTCTTCTTAAATTTCAACTGAAATTTAAAAATAAACTTTCCTTTTTTATTTATTATACATCCATATAATAAGGGACTTGAAGTCAGACTTTTCAACTCCCTACAACTATCCAATACATTTTGTACAACTAATACACATGACAACATACATGTGAAAAAGATAAATAATATCCAATATGCATATTTCATGCTGACCCACACATTCATCAATTGGTCCAGATTACTATCTCCCACACATATATGAAATCTGTCCTCAGTTTATATTAAGATAGTAAATCTTTATACTTTAAATGAACAAGCTTCAATCGTTTCCACTTTCCAACTTTTTATCTATCCATACCATTAAAAATCTGAAGATGTAATGCTCCAAGCTCTGGCTGATGCCAATTTTATTGTCACACCCATGTTGACCTTAAGTCAGTCTAATCCCTCACACATAGGATTTTAATATGTTCATTTAATTATACTAATAAGTTGGCGAGTGGAGAAGTGTGAAACTTTGTATGGGACATGGTAATCTGGATCAACTGATAAATGCTGATTCAGCATAAAATATGTATATTGGATATGATTTATCTCTTTCATATATATATGGTTATGTATATAAGATGAATTGGATAGCTACAAAGAATTTGAAAGTTTGAGTACAAGTCCCTTATCATCCCTCATTATTACATTGTATAGTATAGAATATATATATATATATATATATATATATATATATATACTATACAATGTATATATATATAATTAAAATTACCCAAATCCAAAATTCAACCAGACCAGCAAAAAAATAATAATATTAAAACACAAAGTTTCACTGCTACAAGCAGACTTCTCAAGTGTAAATAATTACAAAAATTACACAATATATATATATATATATATAATATTAAACATTATTCACAAATCTATTCACTTCCCATCTGTGGGTAATGTTAAATATTATATATATATATATATATATATATATATATATTTACAAATATTATATATATATATATATTGTGTAGTTTTTGAAGTTCTTTACACTTGAGAAGTCTGCTTGTAGCAGTGAAACCTTTGGTTGTGTTTTAGTATAATTTTTTTTTTTTTGCTGGTTTGGTTGAATTTTGGATTTGAGTAATTTTAATTATATATTGACTATTTCAGCTTTGTGCT
>JAQFVV010012546.1:617500-928080 GCA_028023455.1 Epiperipatus broadwayi
CATTGTAGTGATTGATGGTGTATCAGACAGATTGGCAAGACCACTTATTAAACTTAAAAGCAGATACCAAATGCAGATAATTCAAGTTTATGCCACAACAAGTTCTCATAGTGATGAAGTCGTGGAGGACTTTTACATGGATATACAAAAGGCTTTTGATCAAACCATATGACATTTTAAAACTGTCGTGGGAGACTTTAACACTAGAATTTGTAAACAAGTGAAATATGAAAGTACTATAAGTAAATTTGGTTATGGTAATAGAGATGAGAGAGAACATGGACTTGTGGAGTTTTCAAAAAAAAAAAACAACAACTTTATATTAGAAATATTTTTTGAGAAATATGTTAAAAGGAAATGGTCATGGAATAATCCAAATGAAGGTACAGCAGAATTGGATTATATTATGACTAAAAGAAAAAATATATTTCATGACTATAGTGTTAATGCAAAACTAAATAGACAAAAATTATTAAGAAAAACTAATATTCACAGTTGATATTCCTAATCTTCAGAAATATTCCAATATTAGTAGATTTTGAACATGATTCATATTGGAATAAAATTAAAACAAAAATAACTTTTATAAACTGCAACAAAGATAGCTGGTAGAAAAAAAGCAATAATTGACCAATAACATTTCTACAAGAAGGAATGTGAAAATATATAAAAATGATGCATTGAAAAGAATTAAATATCTCAAATTTTGTAAAATGTGCAAAAAAGATTTAATAATAATATAAGAAAGTACAACCCTAAACTAACAAGGAGAGTTATAGAAGAGAAGAAAAGTCTGAAGAGTGTAAAACGACATTTTGGTATTGGTAGGAAACTTATATCTGCAATAAGAAAAAAAGGAACTATTACTAAAAAGACAGATGACTTCATGAAATGGGTCAAAGAGTTCCATTGAGAATTATATAATAATAAAGAACAAGTACCTCCTACAACTATGACATCTTCTGATTTGCCCATAATTTTAAATGAAGAAGTGAGACATGCAATTAAGTTTATGAAGAAAGGATAAACTCCAGGTATTGATGAAATTATAATACTTATCTTAAAAGAAGCAGATAAAGAAATACAATTTTTTTGGCAAAGTTATAAATCAAAGAATGCAATTTTAATATTAATATTTTAAAAAGGTGATAAAGAAGGTATTAAAAAATACAAACCTACTAGTTTTTTTATCAGTTTTATAGAAAATCTTTACAAACATAATTACCTTCTCTACAGAGAACTTTAGATGAACCAACCAAAAAAGAAGCAGGATTTTAAAATGGTTTTAATATTGCATACCCAAGTATTGAGAAAAGTTATAGAAAGGAACAATGAATATGAGTTGCCATTATGCTTTGGATTTGTAAATTATGAAAAGGCATTAGCATTTCTTCATTCATTGAATGTGACAGCAATAATTTAGTTTACATAATAATACTAGTATAGTTAACATTGAGAGCGTGTAAGGTTGGTTGACATCTCCAGAACATTTTACAGCAGTGCTGTGAGAAGTATTTTGTGGATTAAAATGGGAAGCTAAAGAAAATAAAGTAAATAGAGATTATTTAAGTCATTAAGATTTTGTAGATGATGGAGTTGTTTATGAAAATAATGTTTCAGAGCTTCAAAAAATGTTGCAAGAGTTATCAGATGAAAGTAAGAAAGTAAGATTAAAGGTAAATGTTAAAAAGACTTAAGTAATGTTCACTAGATTTTCTCAAAAGATGAAAATAAAGATTGATAATGATGAATTAGAAGAAGCTAACAATCTCAAATATCTTGATCATATTATTACTACAAATGTAAACTTAATGGATGAAAGTAAGTTTGTTTGGAATATTTTGGACAAAAATAACTTAATATTAAAAGGAAATATGCCAATATGTTTTTAAAAAAGAGGGTTTAATAAATGTGTTTTACCAGTTCTTACTTAAGAGATAGGTACTTAACAGAAGAGAAAAACAGAGAGTTGAGACCACTCAGAAACATGCATGTTAGAATCAACAAGAAGAGATCAAAATGCAATACATGGATAAGAGAACAAACAGGTGTTACTGGTGATATGTGGGTAAGAAATTAAACAGGTGTTACTGGCAATGCATGGGTAAGAGAACAAACAAGTTTTGCTAGCAGTACATGGGTAAGAGAATGAACAGGTGTAGCTGACATCATTGAAAGAGTTAAGTGATTGATGGAGTTAGGATGGTGATATGTCTAGAAGAGATGGTAATAGATTGACGAAACTGGAATCCAAGAGATTATAAATGGCCTACAAAGAGAGCACATGTGAGATGGATAGATGAAGTAAGAAAATTTATGAGGGTGATATGGAGAAGAGAGTTTAGATATCAGAGAAGATGGATTGAATTTGGGTGACCTTAATCCTGTGGTGTATTCATAATGGTTGACTATGATATATACATATATATATATATATTAAGCTCCGTGAAATATTCATGTTGAATTGCCTAATATATAATTGTGATCTATCTACTATATAATAATCAGTGTTATATGAGGTTTGAATAAACATTGGATTTTAAATGATATGGGTAGCAATGTGACAAATGTATGTACAGTTATTGATCTAATTTTAGTAGTAGTACTATTTTATATTAAAAACAATGCAGTTGTTGGATTCAGTCCAGTGTGTTACATCGCTTTATACAATTCCAGCTAATTGTATGAAAAATTTAAATAATTTAAAGTTTCAAACCTTAGTGATCTTATGTATATATGTATGTTTTAGTATATAAATTAAATATAATCAGGTCAAGTCTTCCATAAAAAAAAAAGTCTATACTAAAACAATGTATTAAATGCTTTAGCTACTTTTGCAGTGAATGAATTTCTTAAAAAAAAGAAATAAAAGGATCACTGCTTCAAATACACATTAAATTTTAAATAAGAATGGTTGGATAAGGAATGGGTTTGTATTTAAACTGGTGAAAATTCAAACATAAATCCTAATCAAAAATCGTCTGCTTCTATGTTTTTATGCAAGCAGGATAGCTTGAATTTCAGAATTTAGCATCACTTCAGTATTTCATCAGTATTTTTTTATTATAAAATGAATCTAGCAGTAAAAATAATGATACATTGTCGCATTGAGTAAAAAAATAAAAATAAAAGCTAAATAAACAAAAACATCATTGTTGTTAGTCTGTAGAAATTATAATATAAAAAAAGCCTACAAATTATTATATAAAAGTTTCACTGCAACACATATTGACATCCTTATAACAGTATTAATGTTTAAAATGCAGTAAGCATTCCACAGCCTTTATCTATTGGACAAAAAAAATGTGAATGTAAATTGTGTGTTATGTCTCGGTTATTTCTTCTAATACTATGATGTATTTTTCAGATCTGAGCATAGATCTCTAATATAAGAACCATCGTTTTTCCTGGATATTTTTTTTATGCATAGTTAAAGATTTTCACCACTAGATATACAAAGACTACATTTCTGCTTAAAAATATTTTTTCTGGGATTCTGTATATGTGCTTTTTACTTGTCCTTCGAAGATTAGCTATATCCATTCATTTCTTTTACTAAGCCACATGTTAAATGTTGTGGACATTTTATTAATATCAGCAGATAAATTTGACTTCATATTATATAATAGGTTTGTGTTAATGAATAAGGAAATCTATTTAGAAGAAAATTGAAATCCAAATAAAAAAATTAAAATTTAATTTGATATCAGATTTTAACATAAAATGAAGTAAGAATAAATTTATTTCAGAGATTATGAGAAAACATTGTAATAAAATATTCACTAAAGGTGAGTATTACAAGATATATTGACAACCATCCCACCATGAATGTTCCCAAATATCAAACTACATAAGCAAGATGCATCAATCACACTAATGATAGATTTTGTTGGAGCCCACTAATAGTATAGTGAAAAGGATTAAACAGTGACTCTCTCACCAATTAGGTTATGGTTCCTTCACCATTAAGTCATCATTTGAGTTTGTCAACAAAATTAAAAATATGCTTATAGAAGATCCATACAGAATAGTGCCTCTCAACATAATTGAATTATAAGATCAATAAATAAGAAATAATCCATTAATATTATAAAATTGGTATTTATAGTTTCTAAGTACACTCTGCAGCAAATTAGTTTCATTATAGATTGCTTAAACTGGATTGACCAAAACATCACTTCCCTCTTCAATGGCTAAATTATAAAATGGTAAATGGATGAACAATAAATACTCTTGCCAATAGGTGGAATCATATTCAGCATACTTATCAATAGTATTGAAGCTGATATTCTCCCCAAATCTAATATAATATACACAAGAATTAAGCTCTCAACTTAATAATATTCATTTATCAACTATCCTTAACCTAAAATTTTTATTATAAATTCTCTAGATAGTGTTTCAGTTTTTCCTATTGTCACATTCTTTAACCTCTGTTCACTGTTGAGTTCATCAGTTCTTTTTAGTTTATCAAACTAAGAATTTTTATTTTATAATAATAATTTTTATTTTTACTGTATTCACCTAATAATCCCAAAATATTTAGGTCCTGGGCTTACAATGTTACAGATGAACTAAAGTGTCCCGATTATAAATGTTGCTTATGTAATTATGGGCAGCAAAATATGCACAGTCATTTATAACAAATATTATTTTAAATTAGGTAATATTATTTTATAAAGAAGTCTCCAGCGTCTCATGCTGTAATATTTTATTTTTTGATTCTTAGAAGTTCATATGAAGATTTCTAAAAAATTGGAATTCTTGAAGAGTTCTCTTATCTCATTAGCTATGGTGTTAATAATTTAATTTATTTTATTAATTAATTATCTTGCTCAGTTGATAGTTTTCAACACATTTTAAAATGATTATTAATTTCAATGCTTAAAGTTTAATCCCCCTTCGTCTTTTGTTATAAACAATAAGATTAAATAAAATTTGCTAGTTGAATAGATTATAGTTTTAAATATTTTAACTATATTTTCTATTTATATAAGATTCTTTTCAAGTTTTCCAATTTAGAAAGTAGATAATAAATGATGTGGGCTTTTATTTTCTTTTTCAAAATATTAATATATATGAAATCATTTATTCACTTTTTAATAATTGCGCAAAATATAAGTAAGGAATGAAATTCTATTCTCATCATTTGAAAATAGAAGGAATAAAAAAATCATTATCAAAATTAATTAAAGGTCAGAATTACCAAAAAGGATGCTAGAAGTTTCCTATACTTATTGATTTCATCATATTATTTTTTCTTCTTTTCTTTCACTATTTTATAATTAAAATTAATGTCTGACGGAAAAAAAAACAGCAACTTCTATTTTTCAAAGAATGTAAAACAGAGACCTCTTTAGGACAAATTATTAAGTTGATTTTTTTTTTTTTTTTGATCTCTCATTTGATTCATTTAGTCTTTTGAAAAATGGTTAATTTATGTGTAACATAAGTTAATTTGCTAGCTTCTTTTTTTTTTTAAAAAAAAAAAAAAAGCTTATTTTTATCAGGTTAAAACTGACAGATTGGATTAATAATATGTTATTTATGTATGGCAATTATTATTAAATTAGTATTAAATGTTTTGCCACAAAACCAGTTTAAAACAGATAATTATAAATTTTAATAAAAGTAAAGTTTAGAAATATATTAAAAAATAATTAAACTTCTTGCAAAAATAAAATATATATTTTGTTATTAATTATATATTGGCAATATTTGAATGATTAGTTGTTCAAAAGTTTATGTGATGTTTTAGCACCAGAGTTGCCGTGTTTAACATCAATCTATTTCGTTTTTCTAAAAAAAATATAGTTCCAAAATTTGTTTTGATAATGATGTTATTTCGTTCACTTATCAATATTTTCAGCAAAATATTTTTGTAAATAACAAATTAAAATGGATACTAAATTCTAAGATAAAATTCTTATTTTTAATAAGATACAAAATTCTTATTGTCAGTGAAAGTAACTCCTAAAATGTATAAAGCTCTAATTAAATATAGTGAACTCTATCTAACAAAGTGAACTATTAATCCGTTATTTATGTGTGTATCATTTTTCTGTACCAATATCGTTTACTTTCTTTAGATCCTGAAATCAACAATACGCAAATATAAGTTAATCAAACATTTTCCAAACTATTCTTTTTATTTTTGCATCTAGCATTTATAAATCATAGGCCTGATAAATATTTTTAATTTGAAAATGACAATTATTTGCAAGATGGTGTAAAAGGTCATAAGCTGGCTATAGCAAAGATTTTATTTTTATTTTATATAGGTATGTGCAATTTTTAATGTCTATTCTAGAATATTTTGAATTTATATAAATATTGGATAAGAGAAAAAAATAAATAGAAAAAAAACTCAAGAAAGCTGCTCATGTGACTGTTATATCTGACCTTGCCTTTAGAAGTGGACTTTTTCAGATTCATTAGCACCCAGTTGCTATCCAAACAGATTAAATCCATCACTGGGGTTCGCGCACCAAATCCGCATGTTTCCAGTAAGGTAGGGGATCTGCCATTAAATAGTCCACTTTTAAAGGCAAGCACCAAACACAACAATGATAATGGTAAGTAATCCGATAAGTCAACCCAGTGTGGCAATACACAATATATGGAAACCTGTAATTAATCTTGCTCATAGGAAAAATTAATATATAAAAAAAAAAAAACTAATTAACCTTGCTCTTGGAAAAAAAAAAGAAATTGAAAGACTCAGGAGGATTTGAACCAACCCTCATATATAAATATATCAAATTTCTACTATCTGTTACCTTTGATAGAATAGCTCAGTTTGTTAGAGTGTTTACCTTAAATTTGATGTTCAAGAATCTAAAGGTACGAATTAAACTTAATTACTAATCTGTGTTGTTTATTTGTGTGTTATTACTAACAAGTTATTTGTATTTGGATAGTTCAAAAAAGTTTAAAAATTTTCGATACATTCAACATTCACTCAAAAATAATGGAAATAGTCCAACATATCATATCTAATAATATACTATTATCACAAAAATTCATGCAAGATTATATTTCAACAGAGATGATAATTTCATATGTGATTTTCATAACAATACGGCTACATTTTTTTGAGAAAAAGCAGTTCTCTAGTTAGTAAACTGCTATTTGGATACTTTTTGTGTGTATTTATATGTATATGTGCATAATGTAATTGGTTTGTTCATTTGAATAATGTTTCAGTAAGTATATTTTTATAAATTCTGCTCGCAGATATCCTAAAATATATTTATGATTTTTTTTTTCGTATCTAGGATTTTGCTCACAACCACATATACAAATACGTAATATTTTTTTTTTAAAAAATTAAATTTAGTTAAAATTAAAACAAAAATTCCATAATCACAATCTCATTCTTCTTTTTTTATTATTTTAAAGATGCTATGGCACATGCGAAAAAAAAAGTGTGCTTTAAATGATCTTAATTGGTTTGGGACAGATTGAATCATTTTCTGTTTATATTTAAATTGAAGCAGAAATCAATAAAAAAATTACATTAAAAGTTAAAATTAATAATGTGTTGTTGTTCTTTTTTAACATTTGTTTTTAAGTCCTGTTTTTTTATATAAATATAAGTATTTACTTATTTTGAATAATAAAATCTAGTTTATTCTTTACATATATTTTAATTTCTAATCATTAATTATTTTTATCCTTAATTTTTATTTGATTTGCCGTTTACTAATTTTCTAAATCGATAATTTTTTCAGTTTCCCTAAAAAGACTTACTTAATATAGCCTATTATTTATAGATTTTTTTAAAAATAATTTTACATAATATTCATAATTATACTAATTTTATCTACATCTTAAATTCTTTATCCAAAGACAGATTGAGATCACTAAGCAACATGATTATTAATGATCAGTTTAAGATTGGCACTTTGTGCATTCCTTTTTAGTATAACCTATTTCGAGTTTTTTTGCTAATTAAAGACAAATTATAACCATTAAGGCATTCATTATATTATCATTACTTTTAATAAATTTGTTATAATTTTTTGATTATATGTAGTTCTTATATTTGTTTATATGATGTTACTTGCAGTTGGATTCTTAAGATTTTTTAATAGAATACTGGTATTTTTTTTTTTTTTTTTGATGAGCATATTTGCCAGAATTGATCAATAGTTTATCTGGAAGATTCCTATTTAAGCATAATTTTAAAGGTGTATATGTATATAGGTGCAAAACATTTCAAAAGAATATTACTAAGTATATCTAAATTATATGATGTGCATTATATTAGCACAATATTCTTAAATTTGTTATTAATTGGATGAAAAAATTATAAAATATTTTACCACAAGTCACTCTGTATTTTATAATTTTTGCTAAAGCAAACTATCATATTAATATTTTATCATATTTAAATGTGTCTATTTTTTAACAATTTAACCTATTATTTTATTATCTGGTTCCACATCCAATCATCCATCCACTCATCTATTTATTCATACAATCTTAAATCTATTTATCTTGTGGCCTATCTATTTGTATACCTATCTTTCTATATATGTATCTGTCCTTATATAAGCCTATTCATTTTAATATAATTCTGAATATCAGAACTAAGTAAAGCCTGTGAATTTTTCACAAAAATGATGTTAGAATAATGATGTTAGACTAATTTGTCTAAATGGCAAGTACTGGCAAGAAATCAGAGTGTGCCTAATTATTTAGGCAGTAATAAATCCAGTTAGTATGTTGAATTAACAATAACTCTAAAATTATGTTTATTATATATATATATATATATATATATATTATAAACATAATTTTAGAGATATATATGTTATATATATATATATATATATATATCATTTGATAATTAACTCAACCTAAAAAAAGTGTTCAGAACTTCATTGAAAAATTTCACTATGGTCACATTCAATAGATTTTTTTTAAAACAACACACCAACAGCAGTGCCTAGTTCACCTTTCTTAATAATTTGATTTTTTTTCTAAAAATGATCATAAAAGCTACTCTTGATGTCATCAAAATATCTTCATTTCAATATTCACCTTTGAATAATGAAAAAGGGTATTGGAGTGAGATTAGAGAGTATGGAAATTGTTTACTGGCTAAAATTTTCCTCACAAGCAGTGCAGTGTGAGCTGCTGCTGTCTACATTTTTAGTTAAGATTTCCCAGGATGATTTTTCCATCATTTCTTACAGTATCTTTTATGCTGTTTACAGTTAGCTGACAATTTTGACAAACAATTCAATGCATTTTTTGTGATGTCTTTATCAGTTCTTTTGTTACTGGCTATCATAATCTCTCTTTTTCTTTCTCCAGAGAAAAATGCTTAGTCCATATGTAGACTACTGTTTTTTCCATGGCATTATTATCATAAACTTGAATTTATTTGTCCCTCATTTTATTTCCACTCTTGCCAAGTTTAACAAAAAAAATAATGTTTATTTCTGTTTTCAACTTCAAGCTTTGACATTTTCATGATGGCATCCAAAATACACACAACAAAAAACAATGAAAATCGCTCAGCAATACATCCTGTTGTCAACATTAACACATTTGTGAGACATTTATATACCAAGGTTATAAAATCTTATCAAGATGTTTATGTAGTACTGCCAACACATGGTGGCAAGTTCACAAACATACTTGTCATACTTTATATATATCACTAAAATCTAGTCAACATTTAGACAATCTCAATATCAATAACAATCAACAATTTCAAACTGTTATCAAGACAAACTTCTTTTAACAATATATATATACAACTGGGTCTCGTTTTACGCGATAGATAGGTTCCTCAGAAAACACGTGCAAACGAAATCGTGCAAAAATAGACGTAACTTACATTGAAAAAGGGGGGATGCGGTCTGTGATTTTTCAAAATTTGCGTAAAAGCAAAGCACTAATGTAAAATTACTTTAAAATTCGCGCAAAAAAAAAATAAGGAAATAAAATATGACTAACAAAAAATTTCAAATTTTAAAAAAATTGATACAAGACAAACTTTTTTTAACTATAATATTTAATTTTATTCAAAATAATATATTTTTATGCATAATTTACATTTTTTTATACACGTTTTAATTATTATCGATATTTGCCGAAAACACACGTTCGTTTGCAAACTGAGGAAATACAACTAGCGCTAACTTCACACTCATGTTGATTCAATGGATTTCTGGTGACAACGTAATTAGTAATTAATCTTTGAGACGATGATTTTATTAATTGTTTATGAACTTAGACTTACGATAATAAAAAGACATTTATTCACCACTGCTGGGAAAAATTTAATTAAAACTAACAACTAAAAATTAAATTCTTATTTTTGTCTTTAATTTTCAATTCCGTTTAAAAATCAAATTTCATTTCACTGCTATTACTGACCTTTTAAAAATAAACTTGTGGACACTAAATGATTAATAATTGATTGCGTTCTAATTTTAAAAAGCAAAAACAGAATGTCATTTAAAATGCAAAATTAACACGTACAATGTTTGAACAAATTTACATTATAATCTTGTAAAATTTAATGTGTGTATACATAAAATGTGGAAATTATGATCTTAATTTCATTATTGCATAAAATCTTACTATTATAAAGCACTGAAAATATTGAAATTACTAAGATGAAAGTCGAATTCCAATAATGTGCTATTACTTTCAATATAACGTAAGTGCACAAAATTTTATATTTAAAGTAATAGTGCATTATCGGAGTTCGACTTCTGGTGAATTTCAAAATTGTGTAACTTCAAAATCGTGTTAAATAAGTCCGCGTAAAAGCAGACCCAGGTGTATATATATATATGTAATATGCAAATTTATATATATATTAAATACTGTAATATTAATATAAATTTCACTTATTTTATTAAAAGTACTTTTGACTACATTTCTTTTAGTCTTTGTCAACTATATAACATTGAATAATAAAAAAAGATTAAAAGGAATATAGTTGAAAGTACTTGTAATAAAATAAGTTCAATTTATATAAATATTACTGTATTTAATATATATAACGTGTATATTACATATATTTTGGAAAGAATACAGACTTCAAACTTAATTTATTATATATATATATATATATATAATTATTAAGTATAACAGGTGTTTTTATTTGCTTTTCATATACAATAATTCATTGACTATTGATGAAAAGTCTTTCTGTTTTTACAAATAGATTTCAAATAATAATGTTATGGAACTGATATTCATAAATGAGATATGAATCAATAAAAAGATGCAAAGTTTCTATAGTTTATCATATTAATGTCATAAAGATAAATTTATTGAAAGAAGGTGGCATATGAAGTGTTCTGCTTGGCAGGACTGGATGTGATTTTGTTCATAGATCATGTTATATAATATGGATTCTTAAATTATATCCTGTCTTGATCATACCATTCCTCAGGATGATTGTATTTTTCAGCCATTATCACTGGTGATTTTTTTCTGTAATCAATATAAAAACTATAAGTATAAACCTATTAAGTTATTATTTAGTCTATCAAGAATACATATAAAAACTAAATATTGTTTGTTTTCATACCTACTAAGTTATTGCATAAAGATTTATTTCCAAAAGTGTAATAATTTTCTGAAACTACCATCAATCCATTTAGAAATTGCAATTTTATTATTACTAGTAATTTAGTACATATGTGTACAATAATTGGTTTTCTATAATTTACTAGGACTTTTTAAAATGCAAACAGTTTGCAGTAAAATTAAATTACTAATATAATTAATAACTAGTTCTTGTTTTTTTATGATTAAAATAAAAATATGTGCAAGTACACTATTTTTAATCAATAAAAGTAAAACTGGCTCTTAAAAAAAAAAACATATTTAAGACTCTTTTGTTTTTTATTTCTAAGTTTCAATATGGTCTTTACTTTAATCATAATATATTTTATTGATGTTTCATTTTTTATAATTTCTAATTATTTGGTGTATGTGGATGTTTTTGCACTCATTAGTTGGAGGAGACAATAGCAAAAAAAAAAGGGGTCCATGTTCAAGCATGCTCTTAATAAACTGTTTGCTTATTATGCATGATGTAAGTTAAATAATAATAACAAATCCAAACCAATCCATTTTGCTTTCTCAGCTAGGAATAAATAACAAGCAAACCATCAGGCATTCTAAGAACTGGCTCTTTGAACCCAAATATATTGACTTTTTACTCAAATTCAATCTCTCCTCCCTTCCTACCAATCATTTTTTGGTTTGGAGAAGGGGATTCACAAAGATTAATCCACAGTGTCAATTATGCCAGACTGATGATGAAACAATCCAGCATCTCTTTTATTCCTGCTTCTTTCTAGCTCCACTTTGCATTTTTATTGTTAGTCATGTGTCACTTGGAATAACATATGTTTTTTCCATTAGCAAATCCATAGAAAATGGCACCTTCTCCATTATCAGACTTTCCATTTTTCTCCATTTTGCAGTTTGGCTCACCAGATGCAAGCTAATATTTACCCAAACCAATTGTGACATCTGTCAAAATTTCACAGAATTAATCTCTAAAATTAAGGATAAAGACCAACTTCTGGCTCCAGATCATTTGTTCCAGGAAGCCTGGATAAGAATTAACCTGACACAAAATACTCATTGCATAAGACTAACTACATCCTTGTGCAAACATTAACAAACTACTCAATATTAAATTTATCATGAACTAATGTTTTCTAACTAACTACAATGTTATTGTATTTTTATTTTCAATAATAAATTTCTCCTTTTAATAAAAAAAATAATAATAACAACTAAATGTATATTGATGTAACAAAAACAATAGAACATAAATATCTTATTTTTTGTCATTAGAAGTTGTTAAATTGTTTGGCTAAAAAAATATATTTTTAAATGTACTTTTGTTTAAACTAATAAATTACTAAGTGATTTTATAGAGATATATTTATCACTTTTAAATTGGACCAAAGTATGTTATAGTGTGAATGTAATAATAAATGTTAATTTTTTAGCAAAAACATATATCGTTTATTTCCAAAATAATTACCAAATTACAAAATATAGTTGAACTGAAAAATGCATTTCAAATAGATGTTTTTTGTAGTACTGTATAAATTAGATTTGTAGATACATCAACATAATTATATATTAAGCAAATAATCATTAACAGATTATTGCTTCTATTAATTGATAATTCATTATATAGATTTATGCCAAATATATTGTCATATGAATTGCAATGGCTAAATGTAATTTTAATTGCTACTTTCATGATTCATTCAAATTAGAATTTAAAGAGCATGTTTGCTAGTCAAGCGTTGGTGGCCTAGTAGTTAGTGTAGCTGCCATCCAAGCAGCTGGCCTGGGTTTGCTTTTCGGTCAATGCTTTGACATATGAAAAAAAGAGGATGTTTGCTAATTATTTGTCTTGAGAGCTTCATCTACAACATACACTTAGATGATTAGATAAAGCAATAAAGATATAATGGTGATTTTAGTTATATAGATTTGAGAAAAAAGTTGGAATAATAATGTGAAGTGCTGAAAAAATTAATGGAAATCAACATTTACTGTAGAAATTATGAAATGGAAGAAAAATTAATTGTCATATATTTGATGCATAGAAACGATAAAATATGTTGGAAGAGCAGTGAATGATTACTGTCAACTCATTCTAACTTAGCAGAAACTTACCTTTAAATAATGGACTTCTCTTTACTACAGTATTATAAAACTGACCAATGAAATAACATTTTAAAAGAAAAGAATAAACATGTCATTTGGAAAGCTTAGTTAGTGAATTGATTCCAATAAGAATGACGATCTTGTAATATATGGATGTTGGATTTAAAATAAAAATTGGATTGAATGAAACACCATCAGTCAACACTGAGATGTTGAATGGCAATACATCCATCATTGTCCACAATAATGTAAAATGCCATGAATAAAAGAGAAAGGAAAAGACAAATCATTAACTGATGATCATCAGAAAAAAAATATCCTAAGCATCTTTGAAGATTGAAACACGAGGTAGAAGGTTGTGGATGAGGTTAGTTAACCCTTTTCCCACCTCTTACGAAGCTATCATTGACATCTGACGTCACTCTAACTCTGCCAGTTCTTATGCTAAAATATTCGTTTGACAGGTATTGAATAGGTTTTTAAAAGTTCTGTAAGATGGTGCCCTCTTCCGAATTATTTTACAAGTAAAAAATAAAAAAAAACGCATTTAAACCTAAACAAAGAAAGAACATTAGTTGTGATTGGTTCTTAGCATGCTCTCAGCCGAAAAAGACATTCTGATTGGCTGGAAAGAACAAAGAAACCGCCTGATCAAAGAAAATAAAGAAAAATGCTGAGATTTTCATTTCGAATATGATTTAAAGTATTATAAAAGAATATTTTGAGAAATTACAAATTATTTTCAGAGAGAATACTAAAAAAACAAAATTATTTTCGAAAAATATTGAAGATTTTAGTAAAAATATTTAAGATTTAGTAAAAAGAAATATTTACTTTTCTATAATGTAAAAGTCGACCTTTTTGTTTATATTATAGCTTTTATGTTGCCGAAATTGAATATTTTAGAATAAATAAATAGCAATTTATTTTTGAAAGAACTTTCGTTCTCTTCATAACCTGAAAAATTAGTAATATACTTTTTATAAATGTATCTGAGTTGAATTTAATATTATAGGCGAATATGTTTTAACAATAGGCTTTGTCTTCAGTTTGTGAGTTGGCCAATTAAAAGATTTGATTTTTACCTCATACAACCAATAATATAATTAGCGGTTTAAGGGTTAATGCATAAAATTATGAACATGGTGGAGATTTTGTGAAGGATAAATGATGGAGAGAATGAAAAAAAGGATTAAAAAACAAACAAACAATTAGTTATAGGCCTTTAAATTGTAAAGAAAGAGATAATTTTTCGAGATAGTGGTTTTGTTTTGCGCACAAAACTGGTCTTTCAGCAGAAAACAAATGACTACATTGGCAGCTATTATAATATATTTAAAGTTAAAAATATGGTCTATTTTTATAAGGCTACATGAGAACTCTACCAGACTATCTAATGACTACCAATTAGTGGATTGATCACACCATTTACCTCAACAATAAAAGTTAACATATTTAATCATGAACTGAATGGTTTAACTTATAAGAAAATGATGGACAGATCTCGGAATGCTTGGGCTCAGACAGATGGATTGGGAGTGAATCACTGACCTTGCCAGTGTTCTCCCAGCCTGCTTGGTCTCTGCTTCACATCTTGATTTTAAACTTATACTTATTATAGATTTTGATGTGCCTTTCAACACTCAAAGAGGCATGCATAATTGTTCAACTTGGACAAAGTATGGTCCAATCTAGAATTCTACTGAAGCGTTGATCCAACAATCATGTATGTATTCACTTTTCATTTAGCTATGGACATTGCTTGTATTCATGTAATCATCATTGTATAAAGTTGTATAAATTGTTTTAATAAATCGTTATTTTTTTAATAATAAAAAAATTTGCTTATAAAATTAAGAAAATAACAATTATAAAATTTAAAATGGCATTGTGGCTATAATCGTAATGGAAAAAGCTGCAAAAAGAAAGTCTTAACAATACTGTTTATACATTTTTAGAAAAAATAAATTAAGTGCCTTGAAAAAATATAGAAAAAAAGTATTTCCAGAAAATGATTTATGTTTTCAAGAAATATATCTTTCTACACATAGTATATGGTGTTTACGAAATCGATATAATTATAGAACACAATATAATAGGGATTGAGTTTCTAGATTAAAATGCATCAAACTATCATAACTATAGATAACAGTGACTAATTAGTAATTCGTGATGATATATGTTATATTAATATTTTTTTTTGTTTTAACTCGTCATTAAAAAATACATTTAGTAATCAATAATTATAATATTGTTATCAATGTTCTTTTATTACTGGCATACAGTTGCACTTTATAATATTTACTGTTTATAAAAATTGTATATGTTGATAAACTAAAATTAATTTTAATACTTTTATGACTTCTAAACTATTTACACTAGAAAAAGCTGTTAAATCAAATATTGCTTCTTTAACAATCGTTTTTGTTTTTTTTAAGTATGTAGTTTTTTTTTATCCCCTATTTTTTTTTTGAAACAGATGTTTGAATAAACAAACAAGCAAACAAACAAAACTATTTGACATGATAAAAACAGCAAAGGAGAGAGAGAGAGAGAAAGAGAGAGAGAGAGATTCGACTGTAATCAGAAGATGCACATCAAGTGTTCCTGTTGAAATATTTAAGATAGCAAAGAAAAAGAAGGGGGGGAAAGTTTGCTTTTTGTTTGCTTCCATAGTTTTTGTATTTAAACTTGCGTCGAAAAAAAAAAACCTTTAAATTTTGTTAAAATAAATAAACAATTATTTTGACATATAGCACTTATATTTTATTTATTATTATTTTTTGAGAATGAAATTAAAGTTATTAGGCTCAGATCTTTAACTTTTACTATGCCATTCACGTTAATTAAGTAGTATTGGTTTATAAATTTAAAATATCAAAAACGTTTTTTTTTTTTAAATTATTGTACTAATTCACAGTTGATCATACTTTTGTAAGTATTATATTTATTAAAAACTACCTACCTATTGTTATATTGCTTTGTTACTTTATTAATAGCTTTACTATCACAAGATTTAAAAAAAAAAAAACAATCTGATTTTACAATGCACAAACATTATTCCCAATTGAAAACTGATGTTAATTTTTTTTTTTAGTCTTAATTAAATACTATTTATGGTGCATTATTATTTTTTCATTAATAATTCATTGACTATTATTTTTTTAAGTTGAAATGGCACTTGGGAATTTTCAAGTAAATCAAGGTGGCAACCTGTATTTTTGTTAAATATATAATTTTGCAGGCCTATAATCTATGAAGATGTATTAGTTGTTAAATTAAAACAAAATTAATAAAGTGATTGTTAAACAAAAAAAAAATTCATTTAAATGATTTATTTCAATTTTAATTTTTATTTATTAAACGTGGTAAGTGACGAGATTCTTAATTAACATTTACATATCTTAATAATTCAATTCAGCGGGTTCATTTTTGTCAGCAGTTGTTTTTTAGTAAATTGCCATAATAATAAAAATTTGGAATTTTCATGTCACAGAGATGATGCTGGGGACTATTTCCAAAGATAAAAGAATCCAGCCCTCCTGAAAAGTGTGAGTTAATGGTCACGATATGATTGCCGCTGCCGACATATTATATCGCCCTCCCCCCATTTTTCTGTTAATAAGTTAATCCAAAAAAAGATATAATAAACTGTAAATATTGTAGTTAATTTTTCCACAATGATTTCTTTTTTTTAAAATAACTGCAAAAAAATAAATAAAATGTAAATATTAAATAGGACATTTCCTAGTTGGCATTTTTTTGCAAACATGTTTTGGGGATTCCCGAAACTGTAGATTTATCTAAAATATTGGCTACCATCTTGGTTCACTTGAAAACTGGTAAGTATCCTTGAAACTTTTTACTTTACTAAAATATCAGTATAATTATATTTGTAATGTTAACAATGTTTTACTTTTATAATAATGATTAACATGGATTCATTGTCCTTTAGAGTATGACCATTTTCTTATCTGTATTGAAAATCCCACTTTACATTACAATCATCATTGTTTTAAAGTCATTGCATCAATTTCCATTTTATTAAACCAGATTAATCCTCAATCTCATCTAGCCATATGCCCGATCACTGTTGAATGGCTTGTTAGTCATGATTTGCCTCTCTGAAGAGAATATCTTAAGTCTAATTCTGACCTTAAATAATTAAAGTCCATTCAATTCAGATTCAGATCCCACATCATAGTAAAAAAAGAAAAATCCATTAATTAGGACTAGAACAAAGAATATTTTCTCCATAATTACATAATGGTTTTGTTCAGGCCCTTTCGGAAGAAATGTGAAACCTGGAGCAACAAATATTTTAGAAGCACTTCCAAATTTAAAATAAGAATGTTGGGAGAGAAGAAATGAGAGTTTTTACTTATAGGGCTGGAAACAGGATTCTGGGAGTAGTTAGTTATAAGTCACAGATATGAGCAAGCAGATCAGATCCAGATAGCACTTGGCTAGGGTACACTCACTAGCACTGTTAATATCAAAATATTCTTAGCACAGAACTAACTGGCAGAGGGCTGAGACTATTAGTTCTGCTGGCCATTGATTAAACAACTAAACATCACATGATCACCATTCCTTATGCTTACACAAGCTGTTAAAACTGAGACAAAACTCCATACAGTATTGTTATCAAGTGCAAGCCAGAGTAATCAATGGATGCAAGATTTGTGCATAAAATTTCTGTCTAGTGTCCATTCATCAAATAATTCCAGACTTGTTTCTAGCTTGCAGCATTCGTCAGTGAGAAGAGTTTTGCCTCTGTTTTACAAATATATATTTATTTAGTCATTGGTATTTCAATATTTAAATTCAAATTTAGAAATAACTTTTATGGGCATGAAACTGGTATCAGTTTTTGTCACTTTCCAACAATAAATATTATTTACTTCATGGTCCTTAATTCTGTTTCTTTTAAACTTCTGTTTAGCTAATTTACTGAAAGTGCTAAAATTAAAATCTATAATGAAAGTACATTAACTAGTTGAATTTTTTTTTAGCAATTTCTAAACATTGGTAATAGATAATGACTATTTAATATGAGCATAATTTATGTGATTTTTGTGTTGTGAATGTCCTTTTGTCTTCTGATGTTTTTTTCCAGAATAACATGATTTGGAAAAATAATAGCATTACTATTTATTTAACATGTAGATCTTTGGGATCAAAAAATTCTTAAAATTAGAACTACTAAAAATTCTATCTTGGTAATGTTTGTCTTCATTAAGATTCTTATTTATTATACAATTCATACATTTATCTTAGAAACCTTCAAAATTTTACTTCCATTTGTTATCAATATATGGAACCACTTGCAACTTGTACAATTTTTAAGTGTTAATTTAGAGAAGACTACATTTTGAATAATTCTTATTATAAATTTATTTATTTATTTTATTTTATGCAATTCTACAAAACCATTAACTACACTTCTTTTTAATTTTAACATTTTGCATGCCCGATTCATTTAAAAGTGAAGTGGCTTGATGTCACTCTAAATTGGTCACTTTTTGTACTACGATTACGATTTTGTGCTTGTTTTAAAGATTAAAAAAAGTTCTGTAAGATTATGCCCTCTCTTGAATTATTTTACAAGTAAAAAATCAATAAAAATGACCTTATACATCTAACAAAGAAAAAATAATGCCCCTTCTTAAATCTGATTGGCTGTTAAATTCTGACAACAAAGAAAATGGCTGTCAAAAACTAAAGAGTTACGATTTTTTTTGTTTCATTTCGAAAATGATAAACAAATTTTTAGACCATTTTAACAGTATTTTTGACAAATTATAAATAATTTTGATAAAATATGCTAAAAATAAAATTATTTTAGAAAAATAGTTAAGACTTTAGCAAAAATTGTTTATTTATCACAATGTACTTATCGCAACATAAAAGTGGGAAGAAATCATGATGTCAGGAAACCTTTTTGGTTGGTGAGTGACGTTTCTTTTAATTTCCACCGCTATCGAATATTTTTCTAATTATAAATCAAAATTAATTTTTGTAAAAACTTTCATTCACTTTCATAATCTGACAAATTATTAATATACTTTTTTAAATGAAACTAAAGTGAATATAATATTAAAAAGATGAATATATTTTGACCGTTTGATCATTAAATTTGTGAATTGACCAATTAAAAATTTAGACTTTTACCTCACTCAGCCAATAATATAATTAGCAGTTTAAGGGTTAATTATAGTTATAATTTATTATTTCATAGATTTACAAAATTAATTATTTTCCCCTTATTTTTAAAGTTCTAAAATATTGACATATTACATTATGACTATTAAAAAAAGTATATTTTATTTGAAAATAATTTAAAATATTATTTTCTCTTCTTATTTTAATTTCAACAAATATAATTTATAATAAAAAAATACATTTTATTTTGATAAATAAACTAAAAAATTGGGTGTAAATGTTTTTTTAAATATACTAAAAAAAAAAAAAAAAAACACTTTTTTTTTTTTTTTACCTAAGAAGTTATTATTTGTCAAGAACACATGCTTAGTTAGTCAATATTATTTTTTTGTAATAAATACATATACAATTTACTTTTTTATTTAGTAAAGTAATAGTGATTAATCTTTTTTTTAATGTGATATCTTAAATAGTAGACAGATGCAGTATTAAAACTATAATTTGGAAATATATTTTCCAATATATTTTAGCATTGATCAATACATTTGACACACATTTACACACCATCACATACATAAATAATAAATAGTTTTAAGTAATCAAATTAATTGAACTGACATTGTCAATGCCTGAGATATAATTCCATTTGTTTTACTTAGTTAACCAAATTGTATTTTGAAAACTATGTCTGTTCATTATTTAAGATTTCATTTAAAAAAAAAAAAAGTTAAACACTATTACTTTATTAAATAAATAATAAATTATATTTGTTTTTATTATAAAAAAAAATAAGTGTCTCTATGTCAATGTGTGTCAAATGTCTTATAGGAAAGTTCTCACATTAGAAGAAGTGAGAAACTATTTATTTAGAGAATTATCAAGTTTTATGATTATTTATGATGTCCTAGATTTCTTGTCAATGTTTCAATAATGCAGTTGATTTGTTTACATTAGGAATTGCTTTATACCAAAAGTAAACATTGAATATAAATAGATTCTATGGAATTTAAATTTACCAAGATAAAATAGACAATAAAATGGAAGAAAATTGACCTGAATCATGACATAATTCTATACATGAATGTAAACTATTTAAAGAATTATAGAAAAATCAGTAAACTTTATTTTTCATGTGACTTATTGACAAGGATTTTATCTACATATTTGAACCATGCTCAGAATTTGTTTGCAGCAGACTTGGTCTTGTTTTATAAGATTATGTAAATAAAAAAAGATGAAAAGTACATTCTTATCTGTTTTCATTATTTATAGAATTTGTCACCATAATATAATATTCTGTTAGTGAAACAACAAAATTGGTTAATTCTTTTCTTTGATAAAATCATTAATAAATAATTTGAATCATAATGTTAATTTAGACATAGAAATAAATGACAAATATACATTTTTAGATTTATCTATAATCAGAAAATCTATATTAGTTAATCTCATTCCACATCAACCTATGCATGTGCATTATAAGTATTATCATTATCATATCTAATTTTTCCAGTAGTGCAGCTACCAATATGCAGAGCTTTGCATCATCATATCAAAAAAAATCAGTCCAGATAAATTCAAATAAATTAAAGCAGATATTAAAATTTCATGAATACAATGAAAGATATTTTGTTGACATGATGTTATTAGAAGTTTTTTATTTTAGCTGTAGTGTGGGTTTTTTAAATATTTATTTAGAATTTTTTATATTATTTTTACATTAGCATATATTAAAATTTCTTCTTAACAATCATTTAAAAAAAAAAAAAACACTTGATATGTTTGAAACCAAATGAATAATGTTAAATATATATATTTTTAATGTTCTGTCTAATAGTTTTTACTCTCTTTCACTCTTGTGTGCCTTTTTTTAAATCTTCTATAGGCAAACCAAAAGGTTATTCTTATATAATTAATTAATATTAATTCCAGTTTTTTTTCCTAAGTAAGTGTATCTGACAATTTAAATTAGTAGTAAAAAATTTGACCAAATATTCAAATAGATTCCACTTCATTAACAATTGTTTTAGGTATCCTTTTTTCATTTTAAATACATCATAGCTTTTTATTCATTCATATTTGTCTTTATTTACAAATTTTTCTTGTTTATTTATTTAATAAAAGATCATTTTATTATAATAGTATGTTTTTTGTGGCTCTTGATTGTATTTTTACAAGTCATCACACTGTGTTATGGATATAAATTCTTTAATTAATACATACACTTGGTAGATTAATTATACATTGTAGATATGTCTACCTTATAAAAAATATCAAGTCTATTATCATTTAATACATATAATGCATAGGAAGTATTTATAGCTAGATTATATAAGATATCGTTATTAATTACAAGAAGACTTTGGATCAATACGAAGAAAATTATTTTTTTTCAATCTATGAGTTAAATCATCTCAAAATCTATTTAAGTCTTTGGGGCAATTTGAGCAATTTTTTTTAATGTGATTTGGATAAATCAATAAAAAAAAAATTTAACGTCTATGAAAAGTCAAATACTTTTCTCCAATAATTATCTATATTTATATTTGAATCAAGTTAATTTTTTAAATAAATATTATTAAATTAATAATAAGAAATCACTTATTCTTTATCCATCACAAAATATGATAACAAGAGTAGCTATCTATTCTACTGTCATCTTTTGTAAAACCATCTTCTGACATATCCCTTCATCAGGGAGACTTGGAATCCAAAACTGAAAGTAATACAGTTTTGCATCTAGCAGTACTTTTAACTCCATTTTACAATTCGAGCTAAAAGCCTAAAATTCAAAATACTCTATAAGATTTTAAAAAAAAACAAATCTGCTTGAATCATTATACATTTCTGACTCCAGATAGGTATCAATCTATTTAAGTACTCGCACTTATTCTCTTGTTAGAAATGTCAACAATAGCAAATAACTCTTTACTTTACACAATACATAATAATAAAAAAACATTTTTCTACTCTAGTGCCATCTATGAAATCATGTCTGAAATATATTGAAATGAACTGCCATCTGATAATTATTGATTAATTCACCTTAAATAGATGGTTCTAAAGTACATTGCTGCTATTGTATTACCACATATTGTGTTATATAAAGAATTAGGTGACTTGTTATTATTATTAACATTGCTAACTAGGATAAAAAACATGATTAAAGCCAATAAAAAACTAAAAATAATAAAAAGTATCATTTCTGATCTGGAAATACATCTACATAAATATTCAAACAGGTTGGCTTGAGTTCAAAGCTTTAAAGTGTTTTAAATTTGAGGATTTTCAGCTTGAATAGTATAATGGATTTAAAAATGTTTGCTAGATGCTTAAATTTATTATTTCCAGCTTTGAATCTCAAACTTTATTGATAAAAGCAAAATTCAGAAACACTTCTGGGATAAGAATTTGATGTTGTACTATCTGGTAATTACTAAATTTACTATAGATGGCGCTAGCGTAAATACATGTTTTTTTTTAAAAAAACCATTACTGAGTTAATTTCATTTTTTGATTATTCTGATTATTACAGCTATTTAATTTAAATTAGTAAATCTTTTTTTATCTTTTGCTTTATGATTAATTAAATTTTGAAATTTTAATATTAACAATTTTATTATCTTATATATATATTATAAAACGTGTTTTTAATATGGAGAAACAATGTTTAATAAAATAATATTAAAGTAAATATAGTGTTTCACTCAGTTGAAGGCAAGTGTTGTTATCTTATTGAAACATCACTATATTTGCTATATTTACTTTAATATTATTTTATTAAATACAGCTGTTCCTGAAAACATGTTTTATAAAATATTGTTTGTCCATGGGAACATTCATTCCAATATATATATATTGTGCCTACTGAAATTTGGTATGAATTTCAGAATGTGGTAAGATCAGTCATATTATTTTTAAATATTTTTTCTCTGTTTGATTTTTGAATGCTGAATATATTAACTTATAAAAAATTAACTGTGATGCTATAACAATGATAATATTAATATAAAATTATTTATTATTTATTGTATTGTAAGTTTGCAAATTGACTATTCATTTTAAAAAGAAAAATGAATATGTAAATGATAAAGCATATAGTTTGGGTAAAATTATTATTCTTTTGTTATATGTTTGTTTTTTGTTACTGTATTCACGATAGTAAATTATAAACAATAAAATAAATATTTAATATTTCAAACGTATTTGTCTTTATTTGTATGATATTGTATTAAGCATATATATATCCAGTATAAGATATTGAAAATGAGATGTAGATTCTTTAATTTTTGTTAGAATAAAAATTGTCAAATGTAAATTTTTGTTGTATGTAATAATTCTAAAATATTGATTTATATTTATTGTGATGTCAATAAAAAATCTTATAAATAAAACTAAATAATTTGAATTTATTCTTTCTCTTGTTTTTGCTTTAAACAGAAGCATATATAAATTTATTTATATGATTTTTTTTTATTTCCTATAATATAGTTGATTGAACAAAATGGAGGGATATGATGTAATATCATCTTCCCATGAACTGGGCAGCATTATCAAGAAAATTTTATGGGGAAATTACAGTTTATTATGAAAACAAAAATCATTGCAAGTGTATAAAAGTCATATCTATCTGCCTGCATAATTTTATTAGATCGACTGATCAATTTTTAACGATATGAATCAGTTTAATTTTCCATCTTATCCTATATAAAGCTAATATCTATTTATTCATAATATTTTGAAATAATATTTGTTCATGGAAGATATCTCTTCATATCGTCATGAATATAAACTAGTACTTATGTGTGTAACATCATATAAAACAAATAATTATTATTTGGAAGAATAATTTGGATGCATACATAAAACTTCAGAAATAATAAAATGTACTTTGGAGTTTTTGTGAATATTTTATATCTTCTCTGAAACAAAAACATACTATTGGTATATAGTTTGAAATATACATCAAAACTCTGATGCCATTATGAAAATACAGTATTTAAAACTCTCATTCAGATTATTTGTTCATATTTGTCATTATATATATATATATATATATTGTGTACTAAATTGGCTCAGATGTCAAAAAAACAAAATTAGGAATTCTGCTGTTCCTGGGATGACTTTCATTGTAAATTGTGGCAAGCTTGGCTGCACACTGCCCTGAATTAAATGAAGCAACCCTTTCTGGTGGTCCAAAATAGTCTGTAATAGTGTGAAGACTTGTTGTTCCTGAAGTTTCTTCTTAAAATAGTGAAAAATCTGCTGTGTCATGTTTTGGCTAGCATACATGACTCCTTCATCCTGTATTGCTATAAGGATTCCTCAATGTAGGGGGGGGTTGGTCCAAGAGTCCAATAAATGCACATTTTTCTCTTTTTTGTGGCTAGATATTCTTTAAATTTATTACATATATTATTATATACTTGTGTACATTTATATGTATATTCTGTTGTGAGTCTTGTACTTCCTGTCACATAGTGATCTTCTTGTGCATTTCATCTGCTATTGCTAGAAGACGAGAGAGGGAGGAATTTGTGTGCTAAATGATCAATGTTGAGTGAAAGTATGTTGATGAATGCTAGATACTTTTGGATCAGATTAAGTATTATGGCATCCAGTTTTCAGTAAACAAAACTCTATAGTAGATGTAAGAAGCAATACACACATTGTCCTTTCTAGTGGAGTTGAAGTTGTTTGTATACCCATCAGATTTAGGTCAGTTTCTGCATTGTGTGATCAGAGATACGGAGAAGAATTTAAAATTATTTCAATCAGATGATGAAGCATTGGTGAATAAAAATACAAATCAATGAGTTGTACAAACCATTTACTATGAAATATAATAGAATTTAGTGGGAGAAATGCTTCACCACTCATAAGTGGTAGGGTTAGGAGGAAAGCCATTTGGATGTAAACATATAATTCATATTACAATCACCCATCAAGATGGTCAGATAAGGGGTTAATGCTAATAAAGAGTTAATTGTGACAATGATATGTGACATAATGGAAGGACCTAAAGGGATACAGGTAAACATAATGTTAATTGCTGCGATATGTTTCTGAAATGTGGCAATTGGAAGTTTGAGTCAATATAAGTTTAAATGTTGAAAATATCCAAGTGAGGACAATAACCATACCAGTATGCCCTGATGGTGATGATGCATCCTGTGAACATGCATAAAAACCATGTGTGTTTACATAGCTGGAAAAGTCTATCTGTGAACCACTATATATTTTTGTTTCAAGTAGGCTGAGAACATCTGATTTTACATACCTATCTATCTGTTAAGTTGATATAACTTTGAAGCTGAATTAATGCCTTTAACATTAAATGCTGCTGTTTTGCTTTCATTATTTAGTTGAATTATTGAATTTAATGGCAACCATACTATTACTGGATCTATAATGGAAACTTCAGTGCATGTTGTTTCTTTGATTTGGGAGTGTCGTTGATCTTAAGAATTGTTTTTTTGTAGTTGAGGACCTGAGTCTTATACATTGTTTCATGATGAAGTTGATTATTTTTAAATTAATATTTAATTGGGGGCTACCACCTTCTATGGGTATGTAGCAATCAGCTGTGAGATCAGAAATATTTGATATTAGTCCAATGTTATCAGTTTTTATTTTCAGATTTTACCTTAGAACCACCTAGTTTTCTTTTAGATTTTTGGGTGGATGTTTCAATGATTGGCATACATGGTGTGATTGTTTCCATAATCTGTGTAGATGTTTTATTAATTATTATATGAGGCATCTTGTTTATATCTGATTTGGTGATTTCCATAAATGTAGATGGGTTTGATTCTATAGTCATTGGATTGATCTCACCATAGCTCCCTTCTTGTAAAATAGATTGGTTACATACAGTATCATCAGTTATGTGTATATGTTTTATTGAACTAATGGCAGTCATATTTTCTTCATTATGTATAATATGATTTTATTCATTGTTATCTTGTATGATTTGTTTATATTTCATCTTGTTGTATATTATTTTCCATTTTGTCTGTGATAGTATTGATGTTTTTTGCATGTTGGTTATTCATGAACTAATTATGAAGTTGCTGACTGAGCAGTTAGTTGGCCTGTCTTCTTTGCTGGCTAGAAAGTCATTGCATTGAATGGCTAGATGTCCTCTTTGTTCACATGAATAACATTGACATTTTAACCCTCTTATGTAAATACATACATAGCCTCTTCTAATATTTGAGTGGGAACACAGTTTGAATTGATGTTTTGGTGTAGCTTGAATTAGAATTATAGATGTTTGTTGCTACTGGTATAGGTTTGTCTTTTAAGTAAATTGCTTAAATTATATTATCTTACCAAATGACTGCATCCTTTTCTGAAAATCTTGAATTGTATATCTGAAGTGTGTGTTTTTATGTACTCCAGTGATACACTTTCTTTATTTTCACCTACCGAAACTAACACAAAGTTACCTATAGCTTTTGTCATAGTCTGAAATTGCTGCTATTGATTTATTTCAAAGAATTCGGCAGCTATACATCTAGGATTCATAGGATTGGCTATTCTCAATAACCATGGACTATAAGTGCCTCATAGATTAATTGGAGAGATAAACAATATAAGCTATTCTCAATAACCATGGACTATAAGTGTCTCATAGAGTAATTGAAGGAGTAAACAATATAATGAGCAATTAGAATCAGTGGCCAATATTACAATCGATCTTGATGAAAAAAACAGTTAAATAAATTAAATAGATCATGGAAAATGGTGTTATTTGTAATTTTTTTAAATGTTTGCTAAAGTCTCTGGTGTCGAGTTTGTTAAGGGGGGATTATATGAACATTGGTAACTGTTTTTAATGACACTTTTTTGTATAACAGTTTGGATGTATTAAAAAAGAAAATGTTTATAACCTTTGAATTAAAGTTCATTTACCTTGACTGGTTCAATTAGATAGCTTTCTGTAGTATTGAACCATTATTGTAATGAATGTCTGGAGCATAGTTTTTATGTCAATAGTCATATTATGAAGCAGATGAAATGTCCATGAAGGTTTTGAAACTGGCTGGTATTAATTGCAATTATGTTAATGGCTTTTGGTGTATGAAACATCTGAATGCTATGCAAGACTATATTGTTATGCAATGAGTCATTTTATGGATATTGATATGGTCTTGTGGCTTCAGAGCAATTTATTGCACATGGAGTTGATAGTAGCAATGAACATCTTTGAAAATTTGATAATAGGTGCATAGTATGCAATTTTTGTCCTAACAAGAGTATTGAGCAAGTTATCTTGGAGTAAATTGATAAATATACTTTAGAAAGTGAATTAGTAATTTGCATTACAAAATTTTGTAACTTGGTTTGTATTGTGAGTCTCATACCAAGGTAGCCTTTGTAAAATGGAAAGCCTAACATGGAATGAGTTTTCTTTGGAAAACTTGGGAACATGATTTCTTTGTGAATAGAATCCATGCTGCAGTTTTTGGGGGATAATATTGCAGTTAATAGACTGCTGCAAGTCATTAAGAATAGTTTGTAAAATATGGGGAGTTGAATCTGAATAGGCAGAAAACAGTGATATTATTCATGTAGGCTATGCAGGGAAATGCATTGCTGGGTGTGTGGAATTTGGACTCCAGTAATTTTATTCTGTATTTGTTGTAAAAGCAGATTTATATAGTATAAAGAAATGAGTTTAGAGGAGGCGACTCTTGTGAGATTGACTGCTTGTTATTGAAGAATGGAGCATTTCTACCATTAAGAGTGATGTGTAACACACAATTCAGAATAAGGTTAGTGATTATTTATAACATATTAGACAGGATGGTGTTGTTAGCAAGCATTTGAATAAGTAAGTTAAATGAGATGGAATCAAGATGAACTGCAATGGGTCTGTATATCATTGTGTTTTCAAAAATTACAGCACAACTACTCACACCTTACAAAAAAATGGTTGCAAATGCAAAGAATATTTGGATGTGATTGCAAATGCAAAAAATAATTGGATGTTTTTTTTTAGTTTCAATACATGTAGGCATTGTTACTTTTGCATTTTATCATTACTATTTTTTTATCACAAATAGAAACTAAGCAATAGTATGGTTTAGTTTGATTGGTTAAGTAAACACATCCATATAGACACACATCTAGCTTTGTACATGTAAAATGCTCTTTTTCTTTCTAACTTATTACTCTATTAATTGTTATATGTTTGTAGTTACTTTTATTGATCTCAATATAATTTTTATATTGTACCATAAAAATGTAATTATATGTTAAATGTCTGCTGTATTAAAGAGTATAATAAAAATAAATATTTTATAGAGTTCACTACTATTTACAAATTTTAACTGTCCATAAACAGAGCATAAATATGAGAGTGCTGCTGCAACATCTTATCTTTAATCTCTGATTCATTTCAAAGGAAAGTTTTGAAAATCTAATATTTTTTATTGTTGTGTTCATGTTATTAAATTCAAACTTCTTCTTTAATAAAAATCTTGGAAGTTGATTTTTTCAAAGTAATGTTTTTGTCTATGATAATGTAAACATTTAATAAACAAAAATAAATTATTTTTTCAAAATTGATTGCAAATTCAAATGTACTTACTTTCATTAATTTGATGAGTTTATCATTTTATAATAAAATAATAATCAACCAAAGAAACACGCTGGATTTAAAAGTGGTTTTAGTATAGTGGATCATATCCAAGTATTGAGAGAGGTTTTAGTACGGTGGATCATATCCAAGTATTGAGAGAAGTTATAGAAAAAACCAATAAATATGAGTTGCTATTATGCTTTGTGTTTGTAGATTATGATAAGTCATTTAATTGTACATGCATTTCTTCAATGATTAATCATCAAGGTATAGATTCAGGTTATTGTCATATTCTGAAAACAGTAACAATTATATTACATAATGATACTAAGAGAATTAACATTAGAAGGGTATGTGACTGGATTACGCCATATCTCCAAAACTTTTACCCCATTCTGAAATAATTATTTTCCAGAAAAATGGGAAGCTAAAAGAACAAAAGTAAGTGGAAATTATAATTTACATTTTGCAGATGATATACTTTTTTTTTTGCAAATAATGCTTCAGAGCTTCAGGAAATGTTGCAAGAGTTATCAGATGAAAGTAAAAATATAGGACTAAAGATAAGCTTAAAAAGATTAAAGTAATGTTCAATGGAATTTCTCAAAAGATGAAATTAAAGTTGGATAATGATGAGTTAGAAGAAGTTAACAATTACAAATACCTTAATCAGATTATTACTAAAAATGGAAACATAATAGATGAAATTAATCATGAATTAAACTTGGTTGGGATAATTTTGATAGAAATAACTTCATATATTAAAAGGAAATATGCCCAAGGGTTTGAGAATGAAAGTTTTTAATAATTGTGTTTTACTATTTCTTACCTAGAGATCTGAGTCTTGGACACTTAATAGAAAAGCAATGCAAAGATTTCAGATCACCCAAAGAAGTATGGAGAAATGTATGTTAGGGGTAAGGAGATCAAAATTGTAATACATGGATAATATAGTAAATAAGTGTTACTGACATCATTGGAATAATTAAAAAACGGAAGTGGTATTAGGTTGGGCATATTGCTAGAAGAGATGATAATGGATGTTAGTTAAAATTTTAAACTAAATTCCAAGAGACAAAAGCCCTGTGAGATGGATGGATTAAATAAGGAAGTGGGGGGGGTGAGATCGGAGGTGATGGATTAAACTTGGAGAGACCTTTATTCTGAAATGGATTGACAATGATGAAAAATGATGATGATGAATGAAAAATTTAGAAAAAATATACTACTGCTATAGTTTAAATATTACTGTACTAATAATTTTTTTTCTTTTTACTAAGTAAACCTTTATAATTAAATATTTTTTTGTCTAAAAAATAACTTGTGTTCATAATAGTTTATATATAGATATTAATGCCAAGAATGCCATTTATATGCTTAGTAAAACCTGACAGCTTATTGTAATAGCTCTTATACATATATAAAGCGTAAACAATTCATTGAATCAATTAAGCAAAAAAATACAATGATAAAATATATATATATAGCTGTTAAATTTGATTTAGGAGAAGGGGGAAAAGATAAGCTTTTTTATTTTTTCAACAGACATTTTTATAAGATGTAGGTTTTCAAGTTAGACTGTAAACTTATAGCTCATTATTACGTTGTAATATTAAACTATAATAATATGGACGTTAACAATAAACTAAATCTTTTATAACATTGAACAAATAATTGTGTTTGGAAAGGAAGCAACTAAAGATAAACTTGTTATTGTTTGGCTTACCATTACATTTTTTGTTATAACAATTTGTTTTATTGCCCGTATAGATTTAAATGTTAAATTTAATAATGCAAAAATGTCTGATATTACAGTGGAATTGGAAAACTTGAAGGCTATAATTGTATTAAGTAACAAAAAACAAAATTGAGGAAAATACATTAATAGTTTTAATTCAAAATAAATGATTGTGGATATATATTAAGAAAATTACAGATGTCAAACATGATTTGTTGGTAGGAAATGTTCACACACAATTGTGATAAATTGAAAATAATAATTTCATTTACTTAATCTAATAATTAGAAGGAATTTGAACTTAGATATTCAAACTTTCTAAGCTATCCACTTCATTTTATACAACAGATACACATTACTACATACATGTGAAAAAGATAAACGATCTCCAATATACGTTATTTTATGCTAAACCACCACTCATCGTTTGTTTCCCCTATGCTTTTACTTTATGACTCCATCATCCTAATATTATGATAAACCACATACACGGGACTCTAAAGACTGATTTTCTATCTGCTTTTATGCAAAACTACAACAAACTATAATATACCATTAAAGATACTTAAATATCTGCATTGGTTATAAGACATACTTGTTAATATTTGAATTTGACTTAACACATAAGATTTTTTTGAGAATAAGATTGCTATAAAATTTGCCTCAAAAGTAGATATAAAATAAAAATTAAATTAATTTGATGATGGTTTGCCATGTAGGCAATATTTGTACAGAAATTTCTTTTTGTTTAACCATTAAATTTTTTTAATAAATTTTTAATAATCCAATTTAATTTTTTTTAAGTTAGTCTCTTTTTTTTTTTTTATCTTTTAAATTTTTTTATTTTGTTTAGTTCATTTCATGGAATTGATTTTTAAGCAATGATACATGACCTTGGAACAATAGTTTTCTATAAACTGATTGTCTTATATTTGCATATCATTTTAGAAACAACACTCAAACTTTATAATAAGTAATTTGTAATACAAAGAAAATGTAACTTGCATTTTTCAATGAATTACTTTCATATCAGTCATTCATTGTGTTTGATAAAGCTTATTTTTGCAATTTTTATATATGTATTTGGGTTGTGAATTATATATAATTTAAATTCTAACATTTTCTATTTGGACTTTGCATTATAAATGATCACATAATACATTTTTTTACTAGTAAATAAATTTAATAATTACTATAGTCAATTTTTATCTGCTGTTTTGTATATCAGTTAAATATATTCTATTGTAAATAATTATCATAATAAAGCAAAATGAATAAATATTTTAAATTTATTCATAAATTAATTAGTTATGTAGCAATTAGTTCTAATATTGCCAAAATCTGTGAAATGTATTACCCTAAATATTAACATTAAATTAATTTAAATAAATACTTTTTATGTGGAAAAGTAATATTACTCTTTTTCCAAATATAACAATCATTTTAATTAATGTTTTTTTTCACTACTGTTTAATCTATAATTTTTAATGTAGGGTCTGTTATTTTATTCTTTAGAGCTGTTTTGGATATATATTTGAGATTTTGGTAATATTTACTTTATAATAAAGTTACAATCTTTGAAATACTAAGTTTCACTGATCTAAAGTAATGTATCTTCTATCAGGTTATATGCATTTCAAATGAAAAGTTAAATTTGATTTAATCAAAGATCTTACTAATTATTGTTTGTTGTTTTTTTACATTAATGATAGTTGTAATTATAAATTTATTTAAACGCACATTAATTATGTAAGCAATATTTACTAAGACTGTAACCTCAAGAATATGCACATAAAACTGCGATAGTAGGGACCTCTACAGGTCTTAACCACAAGCTTACGTTATAGTTAAAAATCGTGAACATTTTCACCAATTCAAAGACGTTTCAAAGTTAAAACAATTTATGTTAACTACTCTTTCACAGATTGTCATTACTAGATAATGAAAACAGTGATAATAAAAATTTAATCAGAAGTAAAATTAAACATGTTACATAATAAAATACTGTTATCAGATGAGGATAGATCGTTGTGGACAGCATCAATTATGCAACTTGCATTATTGAGTTCGTTGCTGCCTGATAAACTTTGTTCATATTTAAGCAATAAATGTTGGTAAAGATTAAGTGAACAAAGTCAAGCGTTGTTGGCTTAGCGGTTAACGTAGCTGCCTTCCAAGCAGCTGGCCCAGGTTCACTTTCTGGCCAACGCTTTGACATATATATATATAAAGATTAAATGAACATAAAAATGGTAGATTATCAATGCTGGTGATCGACGACGATGAATGTTGTTAAGAGATATTCAGTCAAGTCTTCTTTCCAACATATCAATTAACATCAATGTGACATTCCTGGGAGTAATCTTCTGTCTTATAGTTCGCAAGTAAAATACAGAGACAGTCCAAATTTTATTCTACTTGGATTTATATTGGAAAAAAAATATGTATATATTTTATTGTATAAAAGTGGTCAAATAAAAACATATGTTCTAATTTCATATCTTCTTGGAGTACTTCAGCCAATTTTATATAAATTTCATAAGGGAAGAAAGCCGGCAAAGAATACATTTTTTAAAAAAATTATTTTATATAGAACACACACATTTAATTTAAATTTTATGCAGGGGGTGGGGGGACAAATAATATTAAATAGAATTTAAATACGTAAGAGTGTAATTTTTCGGTTTGGACAATAATTTATATATTTTATTAAACATACAACTTATCACGTAAATGCGCGTTCAATAATTTTATCTTGGACTTTTTAAATATATATATATGTGTATTAAACACTTAAGCCATAACTAAAAAGCGTAAATGAATAAAATATTGAACAAGCATTCACCAAAATTCAGAAAACTGGTTTGAGTAGTATTTATCTTTTTTATAAATAAATATCTTTTAATCAATACAGAATTACAATTTTTATCTTATAAAAAATTCTTTAGAATGCATTCAATAAGAAAAGAAATGGAAAAAAATTTCATCATATCATTAAACTTTAATCCTACAAAGTAAGTACATTGTGAATAATTTACTATTTTTAAAAAAAAAAAGCTGAAGCTTTGCCTAAAAATTGACGAAGGAAAAAAAAGCATAAATAATTGACTAGACCCAGTAAAAAGTTGAATTTAAATATTTGTACTCATGAGTGTGTGTGTGTGTGTATAGATGTGATATAACTGTCTTCAATAGTTATTCAAAAAGAAACAGTGCTGGAGAAAGAATTACTTACCAAGTTAGTCAAATGCTAGACGATCTAACTTTAAATCCCCTAACCTGTTGTTGTTGTTTAATTTAAAATAATAATAAGCATTTTATTAACTTTTAATTGGACTTCAAGATATATTAGCTCTTGACTGACTACTTGAAAAGTATCCTTAGCCTTCCTGTAACTTACAATTATATATGGTGGGTCGTGTGAAAGTCTGTGCTCATACCCTGTCTATTACATATATAGACACAGGTATATATAAGCCTGTGTACTTCATCTATTACATATTAGAGATGTCTGCCTATCCCTTGTATATGTATTTAATGGATTATGTCCTGTACATGAAGCGTCAGATTGACCTTTAGGTCAACATGGATGTGACAACAATCTCGGCCTAAGGGTGGCCTTTGAGCATTCCATCATCAGATTTTCAATTGGATGGACGGTTGAAGAGTTGGAGTGTGGAGTGCATTGAAGCCTGTCCATTAAAGTAGGAGGATTTGCTATCTTAATATATATCTGAGCACTTGTAGCATATATGTGTAGAGATGGTAATCTGGACCAACTGATGATTGCTGTTTTAGCATGAAATACGTATATTGGTGATTATTTATCTTTTCGACATATGTGTGTTCAGGTGTATCAGTGTTATGAGATAGTGTGAAGAGTGGTGGGTCGTGTGAAAGTCTGTGCTCATACCCTGTCTATTACATATATATATATATATATATAGAGAGAGAGACCTGAACATATATATATATATATATAGAGAGAGAGAGAGAGAGAGAGAGAGAGACCTGAACATTACACATATATATATATATATATGCAGAAAAAAGACCGATTAAATCATTATTAAATTATTCACTGCAATGAAACTAGATAAGGGTTTGAATAATTTTCATTTTACATCTTTTTATCTTCTCTAAATGAATGAATTTGGGCGTCTTCTAGTAAAAGTCATTGATTATAACACTTTTAGCTGCTGTTCTGAGGAGCTCACTACATTTTATTAGTATCAAACAGTTTTTGCAAAGGAATATGGGTGTAATAGCATAATTATAATACAATCACTGTGAATTCTTCATTGAAGAGACACAATTACACATATTTGTTATGAACATTAATAGTTATCTGGATTACATCATTTCTGCAAGTGAACATTATGCCTTGTTGATTCCTTAGTATAACACATGTACTTTCACATCTCAAGATCTAACAGTCTTGTTGCTCATTATCATATAGCTGAATCTTACCATCCTACTGTATATGTATTTTTATAAGCATATAAGTCTAAACTATGACAAATGAATATTAGAAGTATTCAAGCCTCTATTGAATCATAAATCAGATAAGACTTTTTATATTGTTATATAGTGAATTTTGAAAAGAAATAATTAATGTATATAAAGATTAGCTAACAGATAATCTTATTTTTTAACAAAACAAATGACAAGGGACAAGAACACTAAATGCACTTTTTAAAAAAAAATGTATTTAAAAAAATAATACCTAAATGAATTATTATTATTTGGAAGTATTTATTATTGTATTAAGTATTTATTATTGTATTCTGAGATCTTTTATTTCAGTGTATGAAAAATTATTTACTTATTATGTTATCTTTGTATACAATTCTCTTTCTCTAATAATTTTGATAAAAATTATATTTTTGATAGCATGCACTCAAGTGACCTGTGTGTTTTAGTATAGTAATAAAGTAAAATAATCAAAGTTAAAGACTGTATGACTAATCATCAGCTGACTAATATATTTTTTTATAAAAAGGCCCTACTTAGATTATCTGCGGAAAACTGAACCTATTCAATCTGTAATTAGAGTACTTGAATATCACATGACCACCTGAGAAGTTAAACATTATTATTTTGTTTTGCGAGTTGCTGTATATATATAAGAATATAGTTTTGAAAAAATAGATTGTCCTTCAAAATTGAGATTAACTTTTGAAGTTTTTTTTTTTTTAATGTAATCTGTGATTTATTTATTAGTTGGGTTGACTCTAATGTTATTGTGAATAATTTATTCTTTCTGAAATTATTTTATGAAGATGAAACACAAAACTAACTATAATAAATGTAATGGATTCTAGTTCTTATAAAAATTACTGGTATAAAAAAAAATACTTGACACTTTTTTAACTAAATTTTAAATTTTTTTATAGCAAAATGTTAAAAAAAATATTAAAGTTTAAGATTTACAAACGATAAACTCACTTTAAAATAAATGAATGACTAATAAAAAATAGCAATTATCTTTCATTAAGTGGCTTGTTTTCAAATTGTGAGGGCTGTAAGTTTGACGTATCAATTAAACTGTAGTAATTGACTATATATATATACTGAATGATAAAGATAGACCTCTCCACTAGGTGTTAAAAGCTAATCTATACATTGCAAGAGACTGATATAGTAAAAATTACACTACAGAAATATTATTTATTAAATAAATACTAATCTTTTTTATAATAAATTTTCACCATTATAATCGCTCATATTTTAAAAGTATATAAAAGTACTTGATAAGCATGAGAAATTCTAACCTTAGTAACTTTTTTTTATATTTGATGATGTATATATATATATATGTGTGTGTGTGTGTTATATAATGAGTATGCTAATAGCTCTTAACAAGGTTTTCTGAATATCCCTATTCTCAGACTGGTTTTTAGCTCTGGCTGTCATCAGTGAGGCACTAGGATATGCAGCAATTAGAGTTAAAAATACCAAGTTAAGCTCAGCATTTATCGAATAGTTAACTATTAAGTAGAAAATGTGAAATTTTCAGTCTTCCATATGTCTTCAAATCCAGCTATTTAACTTAAATAGCCACATGGGACTGAATTAAGTTCAGATATACAATATATTAATAACTTTAGCAATACAAAATGATCAAATTCACAAGAGCAAAACTATATGAATATCTGAAATTTTCAGATTTTCTACTTAATAGTTAACTATTAGATAAATGCAATGCCTGAATATCCTAGCACCTCATTGATGACAGCCTGGGATAGAAACTAGTCTGAGAATATAAATATTTGGAAAAGCTTGTTAAAAGCTATTAGTAAACTCATTATATAACATTTGTCATACAAGCTTACTAAATTAAATCATGTGATGTATGGCTTGATTTCCTTGCTATATATATATATATATATATTGTAACACCAAATATATATTCCATTGTTAAAAAGAGATTGCCTTGCTAACAGTTTGAAATTGTTGATTATCATTGATATTGAGATTGTCTAAGTGTTAATTAGTTTTTAACGATTTACATATATATATATATATATATATATATATATATATGTATATATATATATATATATATATATATATATGAACCCACATCCCATATTAGAAGATACATAGATATAAAATATAAAATACCCACATTTCATAAATTTGCAGGGTTTAAAAATCTTTTATACCTCAATTATTCTGTCAATAAGAAATAGGGAACTGAAAACATTCAACATTGCATGGCTGACTTGATAAAGATGGGCAATTGCAGGGCATATGGGAATGAATATATGGAGGAATTCAGGACTGCAGTAATGAGTGAAGTGGGTGATTGTGGAAGTGGTAAGAGCTGAATTACTCTGATGTATTTGTCATGTGCAGTGAATGAGATGACACATTGGGAAGGTGTGGTGTTGAATTTAGGGCTCCCATAGTTTTATGCAGGTTTATGAGCAATATGGGAGAAAAAGTTTTGACACTGGACTGCCCCAGTGAAATCTGTGCTGTGAGTTTTGGCTAGGGAGATTATCCATATGGGGAGGCTAGTGGTGAGACATAGACAAATATTGAAACTAGAATCATTCAATACTTGATGTATGGAGAGTATAGGATTGGGCTGGGCCTGAAGCATTTAATTATGAGGGAGCATAGCCATAGCTATGATTTGAGTGCTGTTAGAATTGTGTGCAAAAAGAGAAATGGTCACAAATATAAAATAATTGGCATTTTTCATTGCACAAAATGCATTTATAATGAACCAAAATACTAGTAGCATTTAAATCAGCAAAAAATTAATGTTCTCAGCAGACTATCATAAATATGACATAAGAAACACTGAAAGTGTACTATGCACAATAAATTTTAAATTTTATATTTAAATACTGTATGCGTATTTTTTTCACATTAATATATATATATATATTAATGTGAAAAAATATTCATACAATGTTTAAACTGAAATTAAATTGAGATACTGGAAATTCTCATTGCGCTAGTTATAACACTTATTTGACAGTCAATCAGATGTTATGATAGCTGTCCGAATGACAACCAAACCATGGGTTTAAATATAAAATTTAATATATATATATATAGTGTTAATTTTATTAATTTATTATATATCTAACATTAAAAATTATTAAAGTTTATGATATAGCTCTATTAATTAGATGATAGAATAAATTAAGGTAGTTTAAGAAAATTGTCAAACTAGTATTACCAATAATGTAATGTTTTGTGTGATTTGGCTAGTGGAAGATTAATGAGTTGGATAGCTAAAGGTTTTGTATTAATTCTCATGGTAGCATAAAAAATCTTTAATTTAATTGAATGAAACTTATGATTAACGCCTTTAAATTAATCGTGACCTCCGAAGTAGCTAACCATAAAGCTACTACTTGTCTGCTATTATCTAAATAATTTATATCTATATTTGGATAGAATATTTACTCATACTAATACCTTTTTGTTTATTTGTTTTTTTAAGATCCTTTTTAAAATAAATTTTAACATGCATGAAAAACATTATATGACTTAATAATACACCCAGCTGCAACATTTTTTTTTTAAAATTTCAATATTACAAAGTCTTTTAATAAATATTAAAAGGCCTTTGAGGATATAATGAATAAATTTTTCATTGTAAATGTCTTCATTCATTAAGATGAATGCCTGATGTGTTTCTGACCTAACCCTAATTTCTGTTAAAGCACTGAACTGCTTAAAATTTAATGAAAATAAAACTAGCAATTAATTTTTCAATTAATCTTTCTTTTTTTATTTTCTAAAAAAATAATAAAGTTATATAAAGATGAATCTTTTTATTAAATTACTAAAGCATAAGTTTTAAAATTTTTGAAGTTAAAACTTTATTAAATAACTGCTAATATAATTAAATATATATTTATCAATGTGTTAATTCTTTTATATATTATTTTTGTATTTGTAATTGATCGTAAAATTATTAGGACTAGAGGATGTAAAACATTTTAAAAGACATTTTCATATATCTCAAAGCATCACATTTTTTTATTTACTTGAGTTATAAGAGTATATGTGTCAGCAATTGATTTTTGGGGGAAAGCTTATAATTTTTAGTCTTTAAAAGGTTTAAAGCTAAAACTAGATTCTTTACATCTCACTTTATGGGTGATTAATTTTAATTATATTTTAATATAATCACACGATATTCATTTTAATATCTTTTTTGGTCTATTCAAAATTAATAATATGCTCTAACATTTAGAACTATATTTAAATTTTTTTTTTTTTAATGATGATGGCACATTGTTTTATAAGATGTAAACTTTAAAAAATGTAATAAAAATGTTTAGTACATTTGATATATTAGCCATGAAAAGCCCAATAAAAGTTTCTTTTTTTCTGGGGGGGGGGGAATAATATATATATATATGTACCGGTGAAAATTGTATGTTCATCCAACAAAACCTCGAATCAGAGCAAAAGTGCCTTAAATCCAGTCATGCCCAAGATAGACAGGTCAGGAACAATCATGAATTCTAACCTATTTGTCCATTCCCCATATCTATAACACTATGTACATTTCCGATGATACAGCAGCATTTATTCAATTCTAGTCCTGGAGACACAGCGAAAAAGCATGATATCTTAAGGTTATTTATAATAGGGCTAACATATATGGAATGTATATGTGTGTGAACTCAAGTAACCCAGGGTAATCAAATATCAAATATGAAATAATATATTTCTAAACGGATGGTAAGAGATACTTAATAATGATTCGAACATCTGGATTATATATATAAAGAAGGTTTAATTATTATAAAAGACAAAATTATCATACAGGTGTTGTTATTACTCATTTCATGCTAAACAATTTAAATAAATAATTAGAATAACATTGGTTATCATTATGATAAATTATAATGATAAAATCATAATTGTAAAGTAAATACATGTGTGTGTACAATTAATCTCTGAATGTGGTTTAGTTATATGTCAATGATTAATTAAATAAGCTTTTACAAACTAGATTTAAGAATAAAAATGTTATTTAGAATCAAAATGCAATTAATTGAGTTACCTAAATAAACATACATTTAAAAGATTCAGACATATTCCTGTCTGAGATGTAACTCAATAATAATCTAACTCAGGATATGACCGAAGTGATTCCGATCATATGTGGACTATACAGATATTGATATAATAATAATGCCAGGTAAACATGGTTTCAGTCATTTACATTTATTATGGAAAGATCATAATATTCTTTGGGTTGAATGATTTGAATACGCGAATGTGTGCATATTCAAACCGACAAATTGTATAATAATAAAATATACAGGTTATAATCTTTAATAAATATTGAATTTATATATATATTTGGAAATCACTTGCCCCAGGGAATGAACTTAATGCAAGCTCAACTCATGACATTCTAATAACCAAACTTAATAAATAAAACAATACATTGGTATAACACACTCACAGTATTATGACTTACAGATTGGTTTTAGGCTTAAATATAAAATATTAGGAAAATAGTGGTACTGGAATGAGTCAGAAAATTTGAAGTTCAGGCCATTTTTGGCCAATGAAACACTTTGTCACTGATCTTAATGGAAGGTATGCTCACATTTCTAGTGATGCTATACCTGGAAAGGAGGAAGATAGGAAGATGCAATGGACTGGCTGTCCTGGGGTCATCCCTCACAGAGTGTTTGCTACTGTTTCCAAATGTGTTCCATGGAACAACAAATATCATACTAAAACATTGATAAACAAAGAAAGGATTAGGAGTTTCTGGCAACCCCAAATCATGACAAAACAAATATAACATTAAGAAAACTGGCCTATGCTGGCAACACTAAAATTACGATACACCACTAATGATGTGCAATAATTACAACCTAAATATTCAAATAAAGATCAACTGTAATGGCATGAATTGAATATTAAACCAACTTAACTAATTATTTCTTAAACTAAATAAATGTCACATATGCGATTATGTTTTCCCTCTATTAAATGGTCCTATATGCATTTAAATCAAAATATGCAATATTAATCCTATCACACTCCAGGTAATACACAACTATATTTATTAAATTGTAAACTACAGAGTGGTCATCACTAATATTAAAAACATTATAAATAAATCTTAAATCAATAGTGTTCCATAATAATAATTGATTAACTTTTATTAAATATAAAACTGAGTCAGCCTTACAGGTATCTGCCTTTACACATCTAGAAATATTTGATCATTCCCCTAACCCAGTGAGCAGAGGTGTTATAATAAATGAATTTACATTAATGAAAAATATCTTTTTAATTACTGGGATTTAGAATACTAAGAATCATGGTGCTCGCAAGGCTGAGTAAGATTGACATATAACTACAAATTAAAAATAAAATACATAAGCAGAAAATAAATATGTCAATAAAATTCAACCACACTAAATTAGAGATAGAAATAAGAACATGAAATAGATTAAATCAATTACATAAAGATTTGTTAAGGTTATAGAGAGCCATAATAATAGATTAGTTACAAGTATATAACTGGCATTTAATTACCAGTGCATAAACATAGACAAAAGAGTTAAATAGGGTTTAATAAAAAAATAGAGTGAGTGAAAATGAATCTTTAAGGTGGTAGTATAGATTACCTTCTGACGCCCTGGCATGACAGCTTGAAAGATTCATGTTTTTTGGGAGACATTTCATGTTGAAGCATGCCAGTCCATATTTCATTAAAATGGAGGTAGCATTTATTTTTAAATCATTTCACTATAGCATTATAAGCAGTCCATTTTGTTTGAGATTGGAGCATGGCATTATGGCACGGAAGCAATCTTAGAAAAGATCAGGAAAGATGGACTCGGTCCCTACTACTCAATGCCATAATGTTGAAAAATTGATGAGCATGGATTTGGCTTAGCAACCTAATTTAAAATCAATTGTTCTTCCTTTTCAGTGGAAAAATAAATCCTATTTATATTCATTTACATTTTCTACAGGAATGCTTTTAGATAATCACCCGAGGCAATGCAGATACAAGCTTACCTTGTGTGATCTCTATCAGCAGGAAATGTACCTTTGTCTTTTGTGCAATCATAGATGTAAAATATTGAGAAAATTCTCAAAGTTATTGTTTTTAATCTATTTTGAGTTTAGAAATAGATTTGCATAGCTATAATTTCAATTAAAATATTTTAAAACTAAACTTAATTCAGTAGAGTGAATTTCTAGTTTTTGCTAATGGATTTCTCTATTGTTTGATAAATTTTACATTTACTTAAAGTGGCTTTGAGAACCTTCTCAAGTATTGCATCATTCTTTGCAGCCAAGCTATATTAAATAATAAATATATAATAAAAATATTAAATAAATAATAATATTTACACCACATATATGTATCCACTGCATATATGTGAAGGGACATGCATGACTCTACATATGATTTAAGGGATATTAATTATAATTAAAATTAAAATAAATAGTTAAGGAGGGTCAGGAAGAGTTATGCAGATGTGTGTGTTGGCTCTCTATATAGTCAATGTACTTGGAGAAGTGGGTTTAAACCCTACTGGGTGGTCAAGTGGTTGATGGCCCATGAAGTGTGAATTTGGATTACAGATTCACCACTTCAATATATATATATAATTTTATAATCATCAACTTGAATTGTAACTCTTGAATGATGTAGTTGTATCATGCAAATGACTCAATTGTCCTTCTCATACTTCATGATTTTTCATCATAAAACACCTCATAGAACTCATGGCAATAATATGCTCAATCTGATCTGTCTACCACATTGAAAAATGACCATGTAGTCAATAATGTCTATGATGTTGAATCTTCTCTCTTTTAGAACAGATAATTTTTTGATAATTTTACATTCTTCTAAAATAAACTATAGATCTGGGGCAATAAAAAGTAAAAAAAATTTCCAATACCATTACTTCTCAAATGCATTCACTTTTCTTAAAAAAAAATAAGTTTTAGAGTATCCTATTGCCATTTGCACAGTAACAAATGCAAAATCAGTCAATTGATCAATTTTAATTTGTTAGCTGTTGCTAAAATGTTACAAACTCTTTCCTTGTTTTACATTTATATATTTTATTTATTTTATTAAAACAGAATTATGCTCATTAAATGTGACTGTTGATTTGAAATTTTCTTGTTTTTTACACGTAAATGGAAGTATTGAAAGTTTGTTTATCTTGATTTCTTTATTAGCCAAAATAGTTTTATTTTGAAAACATTTAATTCAAAATAATGAAGTTAATTAAGAGAATAAGAATGAAATTTTATTAACTGCACCCAAAAAATATAACACTTGTTTTACATAATATTGATTTTAACCCCTATTTAATTTGTGATCAGTAATTTGTAAATAATAAATAACATTTATATATTACTTATTATATGATGATTAAAATAAATATAGTATTATATTATTTAGACCTCAAAATAAAAAGCTGTAAAATCAGAATGCTGGTTTATAAAATCATTTAGGTATTTGATTATTAATGAAATTTTAAAAATAAAATAAAAACTTTAAAAATATATCAAATTTTGTGAAATTAAAATAACATCCCTAAAATATTTAAAATATGGATTAAATAAATTTTAAAGTACATCATTAATGAAAATAAAATTTCAATATTATGATCTATGGCATTTTTAAAAGGCTTTTGAATATTTAATTGACCAGTAAATTAATAATCACTGTTTATAAATTATGTCTTATAGTTTTTTAAAGTAAGATCAGTTTTGAAGGTTTAAAATATTATTTAATGTTATGATTCATCATTATTAAAAAATAATTAAAGTTATATGATGTTCTACACTGAAATGTCTAGATGAGCTTCGATCTAGGCATTTTTAGTTGCTAAATACACTGCACTAAACTATAGAGAGTATAGTTTAGTGGAGTCACAATATTTGTACTATTTTGTTCTTAGTCCTCCTTATGAACATTACATATAATAAGTCATGTTTTATCAATATGTTTTAATTATACTGTGATATGTATTGTTTATTGCATTTCAAGAGTATGGTATTTTTGATGTGTACATAAATATCTATAACATGCATGTTTTCATATGTATAGTATGCATATATAAATCATGATTATAGTATAAACAACATTAAAAAATAATAATATAATTATTAATAATAAATTGAGGGTCACATTTACAGATATATTTGTTGTGTGTTCCTTCATTTACATCTAATCACAAAAATACAAATGTAGGATAATCAAAATAAGAGTCATAGATCACATGACCCTATACTCTTAAGCTTGTAAGTTATAAACAATGAAGATTTCAATTCCTCAACAAGCTTTATGATAAATGCTTAGCTAGGGAAAGCAATTAAAATATCTCTGTCAGGACCCCCCAACCTCTGCCCATGGTTTCATGCTCTGGCACTCCTCAGAGAGGTGCTAGGGTAGGTTCAGACACTAGATCCAAAACACTAACCCAAAGCCAGCATTTAATTAAAAGTTATCTATTGAGTGAAAAATTTGAAATTTTCAGACACCTATATATCTTTAAACCCAGCTATTCAACTCAAATAGCTATATTTGAAGTTTATTTTTTCCACATGATCAGCAAATTGTCATGTTCATTGCAATTAAGTATGCTTTGAGTGGTATCCTTTTTTTCCATGAACTTTTTCTTATGGAAATGTAATAGCAGTTTTATTATCAATAGATTATGCTTTTTCTATTGTTTTGATGTTTTTAAGTTCATATCAACTTTATGACTGTTCTTAAACTTTGTAAAACTTTTATTACTATGCTTAAAAAAACATTTATTGTGTTAAATATTATGAATCCAACTCAAAAAACATAAATTGGAGGGTTCACATGTAAATGTTTTCAATATTAGCAAAGAAATATAAATAATAATTATGAATGCATATGTATTCTGACATGGAAAAATGACTGCTATACTGTAACATAATATTTTTTAAATTTATTAATGTTATTATTTAGGGGGAATTATTTAATTGAAATAGTGTACATTGATGAAGTGTATTGTCATGAGTTCATTGCATTATATTTAAATTTTAATAAAACTCTTTCTTTTGATATATATATATATCCCCCCCATAGAATTACACCTTTAAGCATGTATATATATATATCCCCCCCATAGAATTACACCTTTAAGCATGTTTATACAGTTGTTCTTATTTCTCTGACTATGCAAAACCATATAACTCTTTCTTAAAAACTTTTAATATATTGGATCATTCAAATATTCTTTCCACAATTTTTTTTTTTTTTTGTAATTTGTGTTTAAAAAATTAATGTCAAGTCCTGATTCTGTATGTTTTTTTAATTCTCCATGCATATTCAGTATCACTTTCATTGATATTTTTTTTCTCATTACCCTAGATAAATCATATTACAGTAATCAAAATAGGATTATTATCAATTTTTTTAAAAGTTTATTAACATTTTAAATTTTACAAATACACATATATAACGAGTTTAAATCTGTTAGTTTTTTAACACCATAATAATGTAAAAAAAAATTATATTCAAAACTGGGTTCTGAGATAGTTATAATATAAATTGTTGTGTAAAATGGTGTCTTCCATTGTGAGAAAAGGTACATCCTAAAATCAGTATTTAAAAACGTAAAATCTTTTATATACTAAAAATTTAAAACTTAAACCATTGATTCAGTATCGGTCATAAAGATGACATCATATTAATGATTTACATAAAGAGCAATTTTATTGTTATGTAGTGTACTGAAATTATTGCCCTATTGCTAATAATAGATAGAAACCTATTAATCAAACAATAATGCTGTATCTGTGTTGGATATGAGATGACTAAAGGAAAATTTTAAACTTCTTTTGAACTCAAAAACTATTAATGTTTATCCAGATTTAAACAAACCATGTATATGGTACTCTGATACATTAACTAAAAAGACAATAGTCTTTTTATTTAAAAATCCAGTCGATATTGCTGAGGAAAAGAATAAATTAATATTTAATTTATTGGCTGTTTTTTCCCACAATTTATTATTTAATAGTTATGATGTATATTAAAATTAATTAATACAAATTATTTTAAATTTTTTTTAACCTTTACTGATTGTTTTTGTTACAGATAAATATCACTGATTTTTACAAGATAAGATTAGTAATTTAATATAATTATTCAAATCCTTTAAATAATAATAAAAGCTAATTATTCATTCAAATGAAATGTAAACAAACCAGAGATAATTTTTAAAATAAATTGATTTGTAAACTATTTATAATAATAATAAAAAAATATGCAATTCAATTTTTTTAAAATAATCTCTACATTGTTTTCAAAATGTTAACAATTAAAGAAAAAAACACTTACTGAAAGAGAAATTAGAAGCATAGTTAATGATACAAAATTAAAGTAAAATAATTTAATAAGAGACAAAAACAACATTTTGAAAAGTGTAGTTAGGTATAAAGTTATTAAATATTTTTAAAAAAGTATTTATGTGGAAAAAAATATGGCATCAAGACTCTGAATTGTTTGATACAGATATTAAAAAATGTCACTTTAGAAATGATGGAAGTGAGAAAAAATATCACATAATTTTATGTTACTGATTCTGAGACCAACGAAAGCAAACAGTGAATGAAAAAAAAATATACATGCATAAGTAATGTATTTAAAACTTTTTTATAAAAAAAGTATTTTTAATATTAGTTGCAGGTTCAAATATGTTGGTTTCTTTTTACAAATTGCCATAAATTAGCAACCAAAAACTAATCAAATTTTAAAATAAAATTGTAATTAGCAGTTGTTTCATTAATCTGAAAAGATCTCGTGATAATATTTAATATGCTGATGTTAAATCTATAAATAAATTGATTTTATCTTTGTAATAAATGATTCTCAATCAAGCAAGAAATTGAAAATGTATGATAATTTATTTCTACTTTATTGATTTTTTTGCCCTTAATTGTTAAAACTAACATAGACATAAAACTCAGTAGAAAATTATGATAATACAAACTTACAAGCATAAGAGGTGGTGATCATGTGATGTTTATTGGTTAATACAAACTATGAGAACATAAGTCATACACGCACATACACCTCTCTACAAAATATTTATTATAAAAATTATAAAACATTAAATACATATATATGTATAGATGCACAAACATATAAATTCATACTTTATATATGTGTGATTTATATATATTAATGAAAAAATAGAAATATTTTATCAATAAGAACACTCACAATGGAATAGCCAAGTTAAATATAATGGAATATAATGTCATATTTTTTTGTGTATAAACTGTAAATTAACAATTTCACATTTATCCCATTAAACTTACTTAATGGAATATCTAATGACTATAATGATTTATCTAATTGAAAGTATAAAAGAGAAACAAAACTACTTACTTTATGAAGCATTAAGAAGAGTATGATCACTTTGTTGAAATACAAAGGAATTTTTATTGCATCTAAGTCATTCTTTTGCTAAAACATTATGAGTTGTTAAACAAAATAAATCTTTATTAATAAAATTGCAAATTAAAATTACTTAAAATTGTTGTTTTTTTTTTGTAGCTTGATATCATAATTTTGTAAAATATACATATATTGTATATGTATTAAATGTATTATGTCCTGTACATGAGGGGTCAGATTGACTTTAGATCAACATGGGTGTGACAAGAATCTCAGCCTCAGAGTGGCCTTTGAGCATTCCATCATCAGATTTTCAACTGGATGGACAGTTGTAGAGTTGGAGTGTGGAGTAAATTGAAGCCTGTCCATTAAAGTATGAGGATTGGCTATCTTAATATATATCTGAGCACTTATAGCATATATGTGTAGAGATGGTAATCTGGACCAACTGATGATTGCTGATTTAGCATGAAATACATATATTGGTGATTATTTATTTTTTCGGCATATATGTGTTCAAGTGTATCAGTGTTATGAGATAATGTGGAGAGTGGTGGTTGGTATGAAAGTCTGTGCTCATATATCCTATATATTACATATATTTTATACAGAGAAGTTTACACTTTATCTATCAGTAGGGTAATGCACGTATTATTAATGAAAATGAGATTCACAACTACATTTAATAAATACAAAATAATATTACTATATATTTTATTTATCATCAATAATAACAAACAAATGATATTTTATGCAGTCCAGATATCAAAATAAATAAATTCAACAATTATGCATAAAGAAAAAAGAAAATAATCAGACATAAAAGTAAATTAACTCTTTGATGTCAGTAAATAAATGAATAAATTTGAAACCATAAAAAATATACAATAATTACTAGGAGAATATATTAAAAAGATGTATGACATCCATATCAATCTTTTATATTTTACAAAACATTCTTATCTTTAATTTACATTTGATGCCAATTTTAAAATAAGAAAAAAATATCTTTCCCCATATTATGTCTAAAAACAGAGTAACATTCTTATTTCTACTCAAAATCTACATCTTTCAAGGTACAAATAAAATCTAAGAAATTTAAATATAATTTTACTTTATTAAAAAGTTTGTTTATGAATATATATGAGTGCAAAATTTACATATGTGTTGTGACAATCATAAATATTTAAACTAGGATACAGATCTGTAGTTTCTCATAACTAAGATCATATCATAGTAAGTTTCTGAATCTTATGGTTAACAATCATAGTGAAAATTGCATCTATCAAACAATAAGTAAAATTTAAAATAATTGCTTTCCTCAACGTCAAAAATATATAATAAAATCTAAATATTAACAAAATATAAGTAATTAAAGATTTATCATTTTAAACATACACTGTATATAAGAACATATTAAAAAATGAATTCTGTCAAAAACATTTATTTCTGCTTTAAAACATTATTAAGTGGTTGTGGCATAATAATCTTTGATCAACCATGCCCATATATGTCATCAAAAGTATGCATCTATTTCACAGCCTATTTGAGGACTATGGGTTTTCTGATTAACAGTGTAAACAGTGGCATCTTGTGACATAGATAGTTGATCACCTTTCAAAATACTTTCAATGACTGACTAATTTGGCTTTGTGTATTTGGTGTTTGAAGAATGATAAACGTTAGAAGAAATTTTGATAGAAAAAATATTATACATGTCAGGAAAGAAGGTAGGATAACATTACTTAAGATAGTATATCATCATTGGTAATCATCTGGAAGGAAGTATTCTTCAAATAGATAAATTCTGATTATAAATAAAGATATCCATTGGTGTAACTCTTAAACTAATCCTCATATGATTACTTTGCATGTTAATGGTAATTTGCAATTATAGTCTGTGATTCATAGATAAATATTAATTACAGCATTTATTTTTTCCACCACTTTCTCATCATGGTTAAAACCTTTGGACAAAACCCTTTTTATTTTATTTTTCCAGTTTCCAAATCACAAAGACAAGAATTTGGACAAAAACACTATTCAATTTTTTTCTGTTTTATTTCTTCTCCTTTCAGACCATGTTGATAAGTAATCTGCACACATCATTTTATTTATTTTTCTTACATTCAGGATATTTATTGTTAATATTATATGTATTTATTGTTCAAACAACCACAAGATAAAAGAAAAACTTCTCATACATTTATTAAATTGAAAAAAGTAAGCAAAGGTGTGAGGCTGATGACTGGTAATGGCAAAACATTAGGATATTCTCTTATATTTACTGTTTATATTATTTTAATATTATACTTATTTTACTCATGGCTTTACAACAAGTATTTGGACACAACTTTTATTTTTAATATTAGATTATCCATAACTGCAAAATAAATTCGTTTATTGGAAAAAGGACAATTATTATTTATTTTAATATTTGCTAATTACAGAGTAGTAAATTATATTCATGTATTTATTATTCATAACTATTATTAAAACAGGCAAAACTTACTATATGTATTGCCACTCATGTGGCAGTCTTATTTTTAACCTAAATGTCCACTTACATAGATGAATCTGAAGCATCTTGATTTGGAAGCATGAAGTATTTGTTTTCTCTATTGTTTATTAGTTGTATTACTTAGCTGTATCAATAATGGATTGGTGGTTCTCCCTTGTGTGAAAAGAAATCTTATAGTGCATACTCAATCAGTACCAATTTGATAAATACAAAAAAGATTTAAATTCTGATTATGATTGTGAAATTGTCTTCTAAATAGCTAGTTATAATCAATCCAATAAATCATTTATAATATTCAGAAACAAATGTTTAATTATTGTTAAATTAAAAAAATAAAACTAGAATAGTAAAACACCCAAGTGCTCATCAACAGGCAGTCGACAAATCTAATTTCTTTCTCACTAATCCTCTATGGCAAATTGTTAAAGAAATCACTAATGATTGTTGTAAAACTGTTCTACATATATGCATCTGTATGAAATAACTATTAAATTAAAATTATGAGACTGAAAGTGTTTTATTTGGAGAGTAGCCTTAAAAGAAATCAAATCTCTATTTTATCTCTTATAGAGTTTTCCATTTTTCTCATCAGTTAAACATCTAAAAATTAGATAATCTACTAAAATGAGTGAGAAGGAGAAAGCAATTTGAATAATTAATCGCATTCTCAGATATAGAAAAATAATAAAGAAAACTTAGATAATATTGCAAATAGAAAAATGACAAAAGCGTAATATAAAATTTGTACCGGGGTGGGGGGGGGGTGTAGAGCAGTAGTTAAAATTTTATGAGCAAAGTAAAATAAAATAGACACATTTTCAGAACTATTATGAAATAATGTGCTAAACCTACTCTTGGATAGATATTTTTCATTCATCTAATGGCAAAAATTGAAAGCATTTAGTTATTTGGAAAAAAAAATCTGTGTAATTATAGTAATATATATATATATATATATATAAAAGTAAAATTCAAAATCAATTCTTCAAAAAGATCTAAGCTTCTTTTTTTAGTTTTCCATTTCATCCTAACTATTCATCTATGTGAAGCCAAATACAAAAACTACTTTTTGACAAAACTCAGAAACTTATTACGTCACTTTCTAAATTTTATATCCATCATTACTCTAAGTCTAAAACATCACTTTTAAATCTGTTTATTATGAACAGAATCACATACTTCTCTACCATTATTATATTTACTAAAAAAATTAACCATGTTATATACTTACTTCTTAGAAATCTTTTTAGGGCACTTTTCTTAAACAACTTCAAAGATGTCTGGTCCTAATTTGCATAAACCTTCACTGTATAAACACATTCAGAGCTCAAAAGATCATCAACCTGATTTTTCCCAATATATTTCCTCAGGTAAAAGTATTGCTAAAAATAAACTATACAGATATACCTCCACATGCTTTTAAATGTATATCTAAAGTATCACCCTCTTCTACAAAATTTAAATATTGGAAGATCTATAAAGGGTCTCATTGTGATCTTTCTGAATCCACTAAAGCTACAGTGGTATGTTTAAATAACAAATGACGTATAAATGAATTTAAGTATTGACCTCTTCATCCTAATAGTCTTGGAATTTCTTATAAAAATTAGCCTAGAAGCCTTACCAACTCTATATTCTACAGGTATAAAAAAAATTGCAAGAGTGTAGATGGGAATTGCAACTTTTGTCATAGAGACACTGAAACACAACATCATATTTTCTTTAAATGCATTCACTTTGATAATATTCACAAGTCAATTTCTCTAAATATTTAAAAATCCCAAATGTAAGATTGATACATTCTTTCAAAGCTTTATCCAAAAGGAATATGCCAATATTCATGCCAGCACTTTTGTTCTTTTTTTTTTTGCATGTGTCATAACATCAGCCGGGAAGCGAACCCACTAACCTGGGACAACTGGTTGTAAGACAGCTGGATGACCACTCGACCACCAACTCTTGACAGCACCTTTGTTCTTTTTGCACTATTGCCTACTAGATACAATTTATTATATAACAAAAAATTCCAAAAGGTACCTGATTACTTTTTTGAATAAACATGAAGTCATTAAAGAAGATGACAAGAAACTAGCTTCATATTCCATATATAAAAAATATATGGTCCCTCTTAAAATCTGCAACCAGTACAATGGAATATGTAATCAAATGTCATTAGCTGTAACAAAACACAATTTTGATTTTTATTATAATCATTATAAGGATACTAAATTGACTCTACAAATTCGGAGTTATTCACAGAACTTCGATGTATGCATTTTTTTAAAAAAAAACAGTGCAAGAAATTTAATAAAATAGACTCAATTTACCTTTTGATATGTATCTAAAAATTATGCAAGCTCAATGTAAATTGATGTAACCTTGATTAATAAATAAAGTCTTTTGAATAATTTATAAAGTCTTTTATATATTATCTATCAGTGGTGAAACTTTTGTGAATTAATGTTCATCAGTCTAAAAGAATATAAAGAAAAAATATTTATTAAAATAATTTGATACACATTATTTTTACATTTATACTATTAATTTAATTCATTACTTTTCACTTTCTTATATAAAAAAAATCCATATTTTCTCTGTTGTCTGATGTCAAATATCAAATTCACAATGAGGTGTATATTTTTTTAAAAAAATATTTTTTCCACCCTTAAATTGTAATAACACTAGCAAATTCATGAATAGTAATGGGGTTGCCACTGCTTCAGCATTTGACTGGCTTCAAGACTGGTTTCAATCAATCAGCATGTTTGGTAGCTCCCAAGTAGGGTACCAGAACCATTGACTACTGTTTGAATATTTTAAGGTAAAGATTACCATTCAGCTGCAGAAAGAACTGCAAACATTTATTAGTAATTCAACATTAAGATGTTCCATGCTTTCATTGTCTATAAATCCCCTAATATAGTTCAGATGAATGACATACATACAATGTTTACTAAAAACATATAATTTTTTAAAAAAATTGTTAAAGTAACCAATTAAAAAATATTGCAAATATTATATTTAATAAAAAAAATATTACAAAAATGATGAGCTGAAAGACTGGAGTTTTTGTATTAATAAAGGATAACTATTAATAAAGCTAAAAAAAAAAAACATTACATTTTTTCATGAGCTGTCAAAAAATCGAAAAAGAAGAATTTTAAATTTTTATTCAGAAGGTGTTCCAGTAAATAAAGTATAGGTGGACCATAATGCTGTTAAATATAATAGGTATATATAAAAAAAATTAATTTTAATTTAATTTTATTAAAATGCTTCCATGGCACGACATACTCAGCTAGATTTACTAAAAACCCATATATTTACATTAAATTTCAAAAAATTGTCAAAGCAACCAATTTTTTAAAAAAATACAAATAATTAGATTTACTAATATGTAATTTTTATTAGAAAGAAATTAATGCAAAAAAAAATAATATCAAAATAATGACTTTTCAAAAGGCCAGGTACATCTGGTAATGCTATAATACCATTTTGAAATATCTACTATAAAACTTTGCAATTTTTGAATTGTTTATTATTATTAAAGTTATTTACTCTATTAAGTTTGATATTTTATTGCTTATAGATAAAACTGTCACTTTTAAAAAAGGTTATTTCCCTCAATACTGTCTAATTAGAATCTTACAAATTCATTAATATTGCTTTATACACATGTAATGTCAGAAATGCAGATTTAGTACTTTCACAAAAAAAGGTAGAGAAATCAAAAGTTTGCATTCTATAGGTGTGTTCAATGTTTTTTTTGTTTTTCAATAGCTAATACACCCGCTAATGTTATTGATGAATTCCAATTGTTTTTGTATACCATTTTATTAAAATATATTGAAAGGGAGTAGCTAGTTTGGTTCTATATTAAATACATGAAAAAATTGAAAGGTTGCTTAAAAATGTTCAAATATATAAAATATTAAATAGTGGGTATATTTTTAATAGCTGTGTTTCATCATTACACACATGTAATGCTGTTGAGTGCTGAATAGGAAAAACAATCAGAAACTTCAACCACACAATAAAGAAAGAAGTCTTTTTTGGGAAGAACAAATAGGTATTGAAAGCAATATAAATAAATAAATAAAAATAAGTAGTTATCATTGATATCATTGAAACAATAAAAGACAAACTGGTCATGGGCAGGAAATGCTGCTAATATATGTTATTAGAAATATATATATATAATTGAAGTCTTAAGTTGGATTTCTAGAGAAAGTAAATAATTAAAAATTGACACAAAATGAGATGGATAGATGAAATAAAGTACACTGGAATGACAGGAAGAGAAACTATGAGTTTATATAATTTATGAAACTATTAATTATAAACTTCAGTTACATTTAAAGAAACTTTAATAATAGTTCAATTTAATGATGATGATGAATAGGCACATCAGATAAATATATTAATCACATGCTAGTATTCTTTGCAAAGAGATTGCAAATCTTTTTTTATCAAATGTCATTGTAATCAAGCAATTAATACTTAACTTCCATAATTATATTTTAACTAATATTGATATAAAATTTTGTATCTAAGATTTATTACAAAAAGCATAGGGTTTCATTCACTTTCATGCAATTTTTATTCCAGTTAAAAGTTTTGAAAACCTCCCATGAATCATCTGTGTAATGATATAATAATTTTTAAGTGAAATATGACTTCTTTTTTCTATTCAAGTTTCAGATTTCACACCCACATTGCAATCAATTTTTTCACCAAAATTTCTTCCTGCATTAAATTAAGATTTATGCTTAAAACAATAAAAAGTTGGAAATGTTTAATTTTTTTAAATGTTTCTTTATTAAAACTAATAAATTGGCTTCAATTAAGCATAACAATCTTCATTCTTTTACCGAAAAGCATAATTTAAAAGTGTGTGTGTGAATATTAAAATTACAGATATTTTCTATTTCTCTCTACATATCTCTTATTATAATGCAATAAACAATTTTGTCATATCACAAACAGCTTTATTATTATTTTCAAGTAATCAGCTTATAACTAACTCAGATAGTCAAGGCTAATCTGAGTCTGATAAACAGAACTAGTCCAATCAATTTTGGATTCTGAAACAAACCATAAAACTGTATTTTAAAAATTATTTTAAAGCCATTAGGATTTATTTAATTGGTCTATTGAAAGATATTTTGTAAAAATGTAAAAAAGTTGAAGATATTTTTTTACATTAAAACACCTCCAAATCTTTTTTAAATTTTTCTATTAATTTTAAAATAAAATATTTTTTTTAATATACTATATATTACTTTGTTGTCAATTCCGATTCAGTAGTTTAGCAGAATGCATCACTACCTCATTTGTGGTCAGCCCTGACATTAAATCTTGATGAATTATCTTTTCAAAAATAAAAATTAGATAATATAAATTGATTATGAAAATATCATACTCTTATATACCTATTATAACAATTATTAAAAATATATTTATAATCATTATTAAATTTATTATTTTTTAATATTATATACTAATTCTTATGCAGACCTCTCTTAGTTAATAATGGTAAGGCAAAACATCTTACTGCAAAAGAGAAATGATTCATCAACATCATTTAATAGAAATGAAAACTAAAATATTGCTTAGCAGGCAATTTTGCATCTTTTTTAATTCTTAAAACAGGCAAAACTCTCTATACAGTAGTGCCACTCAGTGACAACCAGAGTAATCAATGGATGCAAGAAGGTTTGTGCATAAATTCTCTATCTTGTGCCTACTCATCCAATATCCCCAGATTAGTTTCTGGCTTGTGGCATTCGTCAGTGAGGAGCCTTGGATCTGAGAGCACTGCACCTAGGCTCCTCACTGACAAAGGCCACAAGCCAGAAACTAGTCTGGGGAGATTGGATGAATAGGCAATAGATAGGGATTTTTTGCACAAGCCTTCTGGCATCCATTGATTACTCTGGTTGGCACTGAGTGGCACTACTGTATGGACAGTTTTCCCTGTTTTAATAACAGTAATGTGCTAGCATAAAAATAGTGATCATGTGATGCTTAGTTTTTTAATTCTTCAGATAAAAATAGTATGAAACTGATTTTTTGATCAATATTGAATAGTTAGTTAGTTAGCTTGAATAAGACTAGCTGTTTAAAAGAAAAACCCAAATATTTATTAGAATATTTTTAAAAAATATTTTGATCCAAACCCAATTTAAACCCAGGTGTGAGTGCCAAATATATGTGTAGCTCTATTCTATGAGGCCTTAGATTTAGAAAAGAAATTAGTATTTTTTATTTGGTAATTAGAGATCTAAGCTAATCGTACTTCAAGCTAAACTTATAATAAATTCAAGTAGTTATCTTAAAAATTCCTTTTAATAAACGGTATACTAACTGCTGAAGTCAGTAATTAAATTGTCTAGATTTTGTACCATCAGAAAATGGTATTTCTGAAAATCATTATTTCAGTGTGCTGCAAAGAAAAAAATGCTTTGTTCTTCTTGTATATATATATATTAATTTTAATATTCTCATGGATAAATATATTCATAGTATTATTTTCAGGAGCTTCCGTGTAATAAAAATATAATAACCACAGAGCTGAAATTTCAGTACAATAACAAGTACTTTCCTCAGAGATTCTTACACAGAGGTTAAACTCTCCATACATGAGCACCACTTAGTGCAAGCCAGAGTAATCAATGGATGCAAAAAAGTATAGATAGGGATATTATGCACATACCTTCTTACATCCATTGATTACTCTGGCTTGCACTGAGTGGTGCTACTGTATGAAGAGTTTAGCCTCTGTGCAAACTGCTTGTGTAAGTATAAAGAAAGGTGATTATGTGATGTTTAGTGGTTCTCAGATATTCGTCTTTCTCAACTTGTATATATATATATATATATATATATATATATAATGTATAAAAATTATATATATAGTAGTTGAAATTAATTAATCATTATACATGTCAGTTTCAAAAACCCTCACTATCTAAAACCATAAATGAGAAACTGGCCATAGAATATTGATAACGCAGCAACTAATAGAGATTTGTAAAGATTATTATCTGGCATGCATTGATTATTCAATTTTATAATAGATGGCAGAATTGAAATAAATAGATTTGCTAATTAAACTCAATATTCATGTGGTCTTTTGTTGATTTTGTTACAAACCTGACCCAAAATGTGTGTATAGTTCTTACAAAACTGAGGACACCAAAATATATAGATACTGAAGTGGTATCAGATTTATGTAAATATAGTAGCACATTGGTTTAAATGCAAAATATTAAAATGAATTTAATTTCAGGCTAGTAACTTAATAATAAAGAAATAAAAGTTTACTTATTAAAAAAAAGATATTTAGATGCAAAAAAATCTAGATGCACTAGATCAAATCCAAAACTCTTCACTAATGAAAACTGTAAATTAGAATCATAGATATGTTGTAATATGCTGATATAATTTCATATTATTTTTGAAACAATATGTTTCAGTTTTATAATTAAACTATTATAATTGTATGTAAAAATTATCTCGCATAAAACATTATCTTAGTGATAAAAATGATTAATTCCTGCTTTAATTTTTCAACTATGAAAAATAAAAAATTAAAAATATCAGTCTAACCTCTTTTATTGAAACTTATTTGCTATGTTTGTCCACTTAAAATTTAGTTGTATATATGTCTGTTTTATTTATGTTGCAAAATAATTATGATTTATAATCAGAGCTTGAATATTTATATTATAAGGATACTCTCTATTCAACCTGATGTAGATTATTTATTTAAAATAAATTTGAATATTTAAGTAATAAAAATAGAATTTTGTCAAAATGTCTGTTGTATTTTATTACTATTAGGTGCCATCAACTTTATTTTGATTCTTGATATTCATCTAAATAGCACTTTTCCAGAATAACCTATTATTATTATTATTATTTCATATGTTATAGCATCGGCCAGGAGGCGAACCCACAACTGTCTGCAACCAACTACTTACTTGCAAGGTGGCTACAATGACCTCTCAGCTAACAATGCTTGACAGAATAACCTATTACTTGTTTAGTCATTAAAGCACCAAGAGATACATTGTTATGATTATGGACTTCATCTAATCTATTGCTAGTTGTACTCTTCTTCTTACTTGCCTATCTTTCAAAGCATTATATTTTTTTCCAATAAATAAGATTGTTTTTTGATATGGCAAAAAATAGCACAGTTTCATGCTGATTATTTGTGACTGATGAGAGTTCAAATCTGATTTGAACACGTATCCACTTTTTCATGCCTATGAATTTCTCACAAGTCTTCTGCAATACAGTTGAAAAGAATAATTTATTTTTTTCTTTTTTTCTCCTTATAATAAAATTATTGTGATAATTTGAAAGCAATTTTAATTCTAATAATTCTATTATAGTGCTTTTAAAAGATCTCTAATATTTTATTCACATGGGTTTTAATTTATTAAACATTCTTTATGCAGAATAATTTTGATATTCATTTTTTTTGTTTAAAGTAATTTGATAGCATTTACGTGGGCAAGAAATTGATAATTATCTTTCATTTACAGGACCACTTATTGTCGGAATGGTAAAATAATAAAATTATACTTTTGCTGCAATTGCATTTAAAATTAAAATAAGTAAACTATAAAAAATGCCGATAAACAAATTTTGAAATCCATAAACATCATTTCATATTTGATCATTTTTCAAATTTTAACTTTTACGAATGAAACGCTATGGAATATGTATGATAAAAGCAATAAAAAGCCTTATAATAAATAACGATTTGAAAGAAATACTTTTCAAAAATCTCATTATTTAAATTAAAAATTACTTGAATTAAATGTTGGAGGGAGATATAAAAGTTTTTTTTTTTTCAATATCGCGTCTAGAATGCAAGTATAAATATATATGTCAATGTAAATACTTGACTTCAAAACCAAACTATTATAAATTTTTATATTATTTTACTATTTTATTTGAATTTGAATTTTATTTCTTTTTTGATATCATCTTTTCTTTTTTAAAGATCTACTCCAAAAACTTGAGCTGAGTCAAGCCACTATGAAAAGTTATTTTTAAAACAAATATATATTTATTCTAACTTAATAGCAATGAATTACCATTCGAAGACTTTTTGCCAGAATCAATGTGCAAAATTAATTAACTTACAATGCCGAGAGCTGGCTGACTATATAGTTTATAAAATATGTCAATTATTTCAACCAGGAATGTAAACTATAAAAGTCAGATGTCATGACTCCTTCTTATTGATTGAATAACCCATGAGTTATTGAACTTTTCCTTATGATCATCATCTCTGTGCAGATGGTCTTAATAACAGAAGGGGAAAAGGTGTCCTATAGCAAGCTCATACTCCAGAAAAATTGACTTATATTGCCAATCTTGTTTGCATTCTTATAGACAGGAGTTCTGGATGATTCTCATATATCTATTAACTCAAGAATCCTTGCAGTATGCCACTCTATACACTGGAGATGGGTACAAAATTTTATAAATCATTTGAGGGATATGTTTGCATGGAGTTTTGTCTTTAGTGTTGTTCAGAAGATTGTTAAAAAAGGGTGATATTCTAAATTCTATTTAAGCATTGCCTGAGTAAATTTTCCAAAGCTTTGTTGTATGCTAGGAATATATAGAAGGCTAATTTGTGGCTTGTATGGAATATTGTTGATTGTGACTTGGGTAAAGTTCATATATTTTTTTATTATTTTTATTAATGTTGAATTTTTGAAGCCTATGACCATAAGATCTTTGATATATTCTTCAACATTAAGTTTTTTATCATGTTCATATTTACACAATTTTTTGTTCCAATATAAAATCCCTTTAGCTCTGCCATTTTGTATTCAAATGACATGTTACATTTGGTGTGGACAATACTCTCAATTGGATTGGTTTTACAACCATTTTATAGTCAAACATAGATTTATTTTTTTGAATTTGTCAAGAAATTTATGTATTGATATTTATCTTCCACTTCCAAAGTCCATTCCAATGGAGATTCTTTATTAAATTCTGAGAAAATGTTAGAAATTTTATCTTTTGAAATACATATAAATACATCATCTGCAAATCTGAAGTGTCATTTATTGTAAGCTCTAAATATTTTAAAAGAATTGTGTTTTCACATTTAGAAAGAACTAAACTGCTGATATTCCCACTGATTGAAAGCCATATGGGTCAATTTCGTGTTATCTTATAATATTTACACTTAGCACATACTATTATATCTTTGTCAATCTACTTTAATACCTCAAGGATGAAATCTTTCTTATATATATATTTATTTTATTACTTTTGTTTTACTATTTGCCTCTGAAAATATTGTGGATAATTTCTTTAACAATGTCTCTTTTTCTCTCATCATATATATAAATCATCATCAACATCTCTTTTTCTCTTATTATATATACAAATCATCAATATTTTTAATATTTTATTCATCAACATTTTTTTCAATTCTGATCCATATCGGTAGATAAAATTTTTCCATATCTCAGCTCTGTACAACAGTCAAGAAGATATGAAAACAAGTTAATAATATGTGTTCTATTTTTCCTGTAATATTAAATTAATTAATTAATAATACCAAAGTTATATCTACTTTCACAGAGCATTCCCAAATAATTTATTCCTATCGATGTAACTTCAAAGAATGTTCAGCAATTTTCTATAAAAAATTACAAATTAATATTTAAAAAAGATAAAACAGCCACATACCTATGCAATAGCTCTAAGAAAGAACTCACACAAACATTGATTATAAGACTACCCAAATATATATTATTGTGTTTATGAACATCATCTAATATATTGTCTAATGTTCTCACTTCTTCATTCTTCATCAGCCTTTTACCCTTAAAAGATTCTGATCATTTATAGTGATAACAGCAATAGAAAGAAGGTCAAGAAGCATAATTTATAAATAGTATTGAAAGTGGCATTAATAAATGATCAATTGTCATGCAACTATGTATATAGTGGATCAAATAGATATGATTATATATAATGTTTTCATAGTTATATGATGTAAATAAAGTAGTTTTTAGGTTAAACTGTGTGTTATTTCTGACTAATTCTCAATGTTTTGATGAAATAGGATTCACCATTGTCAATATATCTGTAAATAAAGTAGTTTTTGGATTAAACCATATGCTATTTTTGACTTCTTTCCCAATGTTTTGATGAAATAGCATCCACCATTGCCAAGGTGCCTTGAGAATGATGGATTCTATTTTGGTGAAACATTGGGAGGTAGTCAAAAATAACACACGGTTTAATCCCAATACTATGTTATATATATATATATATATATATATATATATATATATATATATATATATATATAATATTTTTTGATAAAAGTAAATTAATATTGCTGTGCAATTGTGTTGCACCATGCCAAAAATACATCATACTAATTATTAATAACATTGAAAATATTTAACTCATGACATGTATAGACATTAATATAATAACTGATGTTATATATGTATACAGTTAAAAACAATCTGATAGAAAATATTTTAATATTTAAAAAAAAACATGTAATCATTATTATGTGATGTCCTGTGTAGTTTGGTTTAGTTGTAGATTGTTTGACTCAGAACTAAAAGTTTGTGGATCAATGATTAGTTGAGAAACAGAAAAAAAATTATAATTGCATAGTATTGTTAAATGCTCAATCTATTATTAAGATGTTAAAATGTTGTATGACATTTTGAGATATTAACTATAAAATGATGATGATGAATATTATTATTATAATTTTTATTATTATTGATAAATACGACTATACATTAAATGTAGATAAAATGTTTAAAAGATTGAAATTAAAAATAAATATTAATTTAACATGATTTAATTTTTTAAATATTTCTAGCATGTAAACAATTAAATCTGTCATGACTATAAACCATAACATGTTGAAGTCTTATTTACCCTGCCAATAATGGATTTGAGGTTTCTTTATTATTAGTGGTTTATCAATAAAACATATTTAAATGACTCAAATTTTGAGCAGCCTTATAAAAACAACTTAGGTATATATTTTTCTCAGTATAAATGGCTGTCTTGTTTTAATTGAGTTAATGATGGCCGATGTTAGTTTAAGATTCAAATGAAAAATCATAATGATAATTTTTATGTCACTTATTAAAGAATATCAGTGTTTATATGACTACAAAACATTCTAGAATTTATTATTGTGGTTTAATAACAAGTTTTTTGTATTTTTCTGTGTTGGTTTCTGGCTTAAAGAAGTGTTTGACTTTTTTTTAAAAAAACAGCTTAATTGTAGTTATTTAAAGATAACCATGAAGGAGACAGAGATTCTCATTGATTTTTTGCATCAAATATTAGTTATGATCTTTTTGATATTTAGCATTAATTACATATTCTTAGAAACAAGTTTTAATGACTCTCGTGTATTTTGTACTCAGTATTTTACTTATATAGTAGCTTTGATAAAAATGTTGATTTCTTGCAATCTCAATCATATTAGATTAATTCTAACAATGAAATAAAAATTATAGTATTATTATTGCAATGTTAACCCAAATTTACATTCTTTTTGACATTTCTGAGCAAAGTTCTAAAAAATCCTTAAAATAAGGCATAGATTTTATGTTGTTCTATTTTTCAGGTGATAAAATAATTTAAAGTTTCAGTTGTCATCTTGCCAATTTTATTTTTCTTAAATATATATATATCATTAAAAACCACTCATCACTTAGACAATCCCAATATCAATAACAATCAACAATTTCAAATTGTTGTCAAGGCAACCTCTTTCTAACACAGTTTTATTTTATGAGATGCATTTAATTTGTAATTTTCCAACACTTCACAGAATGCAATCATATTAATCTATGATTTAAATAGATATTTTAAAATTAATAATACATTTGTTTTTATGAACTAGTAAGTTTAAAAAAGGAATACAGTATATACACAAATATTATATATTTTACTGCTAAAATAATCAAACGGATAGAAGTTTTTGAAGATCATAAGAATTATATTTTTTTAGTTTGATTTACAGATGCATTTATTACTCTCATTGATAATTATATTCTTTTATCATAAAGGTTTCATGGGCATTTTAGTGTACAACATCTATGAATGCAACCAAATTAAAGATAAACCATTAATAAAACATACTAGATATTATAAAGTTGCAGGCCAAATTCAACTCTGATCACCTCATTGCCTCTATCAGATGATAAAATTTGTATAATCAATGATGATGTTATAGAACTGTGATCCTACAAAATTTATCATAACCAAGTGTAGCTTTTTTGAGCACTTCACAGTTTTCAGTCTCTTGGGTAAAAGCTTATTAGTTCAAGACTTTAAAATAATTACATGAAGACATACATTACACCACTAAAGAATAAAACAATCATTTCAATATTTTTATTTTCAAACTCTTTACATTAATTCTTTTCATTTTATACTTTCTTATCAACTTTGCCATTATTATCCATGACATTTGAAATAATTTCAACATCAATACATTTTTATCCATGTGTTCAAGTATATTACAAAAATTATATTATAAAGCCAATTCATTGTGCCTCTTCAGTACATCTAAAACATTTTTTTAAATATATACTCACTGCTTTATTTTTAAGTTTATTTTTATAAAACACCTATAAATTATTCCATAAACAATTCTCAAGAAGTATTATATAATTAAACTATCTGGAGTTTGTGTAATATTTGACCATCTCATTTAATATAACTATATATTTTTATTTATTTTTAATGTATGTTGTATGGTTGAGAACTGCATATGGAATTATTCATTTGAATCTACTCTGCTGTCATTGTGTTAAATTGCATAGTGTTGTTTAAGAGATTGTTTGTTTGTTTTTTAAATTTAAAAAATCTATCTCATTCAATAGTGATCATCAGTATAAAACATTGCTTAATTAAATATATTGTTCTTCATTCCAATAATATTATGAATTTATTGGATGGCAAAAATTGTGTCTTCATTACCATTAGTTTTTTTCTTATTATATGTCAAAGCATTGACCGGGAAATGGACCTGGACCAGTTGCTTGGCAGGCACTATGCTAACCACTACGCCACCAATGCTTGACTTTGTAATAAAACAGTAATGAATTCGCAATGAATGAAAAATACTAAATAGTTTTTTAATTGTATTACATGTTAAATTAAGAGCATGCTAATGAGCTCTAAACAAGCTTTTTTTTATTTTTTATTTTTTATTTTTTTACTATAATAAATGCTACTACAACAGAAGGCATTCAAATCATCTTTATCTTAGATTTTCCCCATCCCCAGACCGGTTTTGACCTATGGGTCTCTTCAGTGAGGAGTTGGGACACTAGATTCAAAAAACCATCTATTATTACAAGTTATTACAATCCAACAATCTATAAAATATAGCGAACACCTTCTATGATACTTATTGTCTATAATAAATTCTTATGCAATATAATAAGATGATTACTAGGATAAGATTATGTAATATCTTCCAAAGCATATACAATAATAAAGAAATGCAAAAATTTTAGAGTTTAATAAATTCGGAAAGAAACTGGAGTTTAGAATTTGAACTATTAAATTTAAGTTTATAAACTATAAATTGACATTTGTTATTAGTCTAATTAAAAAGACATTTTAAAATAAATACCTTCCAAAAATAAAGACTACTACATAAATTTTGTTAACAATAAAAATCTGATGTAAACAAGGTGTCGCTACATATCTTATACATATATATAAATAAAAGATTTAATTCAACAAAGCAATGCCTTTTTTATTTGAATTTAAATCTACAATCCCATTGTCGTTTGTTTGTTGTTTTTTATTTGTTTACACAATCATTTTTACAATTTTGAATTTTTTCCTGGAAAATATATATATATGTTTGATGCAAAATGTAATTAAAATGTTTTGAAATTCTTTAATTCCAGATATACATTTTTTAATTAACAATTGTTTTTAATTGAAATTCATTTGCAGCTTCACATCAACGTGACAAGTGTTTCAAGACATTAAACAGTTTCTAAATAACATTTTATGATAATGTCTGCCAACAAATTTTTTTAATTTAAGATTTTCTTTTAAATCAACTGTCAGGTGAATGAATAATTTATTTTATTTATCAGGTGTTTTTTCTTTTTCTTTTTTAACAAAAGCATTAAAAAAAGTAAAGTGTTTAACAAATCAAAGAAGACTCTTCTTCTATATATATATGGGTGTGCATTTTTGAAATATTTTCTTAAATGAAAGTTGTTGAATTGGATGAATTTATTTGCAGTTACGCATGTAATCGATTCCCATGCATTGTACAAATAATACTTCTCTAAGATTGATATATTATCTATTAATGCTGCTGAAAGACATACATATTCCTTGGGAATATAAAGTTGAATAACCATATTTATTGTCAGTCTTTGCTTGTTCCACAACTAATCTTTTCAAGAATAATGCAAATTTTCTCATACATTACCGCATTACCTCATTGCATAACAATTTTAACATGATTATTTATACTACAAATGTGAGTAGAGATTTGTTCTGATCATCCAATTGTTTACTCTTTTATACTTGAAAACTTCAACATTTTTGCTTGCAATACAGTTCAAAAAACTTCAATATTTTTTTTTCCAGTCACCAATTTTTATATCAATAGTAAAAAGGTCATAGGAAAAAGCATAGATTTAGTACTTTTTTCTTTGTTATGAGAATACCATAAGTTTAATATTTTTTTTTTTTTTATCAACGTGCTTTTTTTACATTTTAAAATTATTTAGTTAACATTTTTCATTTCCTTTGGCCTAAAATTAACAGTAGCAAAAATTCTGACTATAAGATTCTCTGTTATTCTTAAATGATCAAAGAGAGCAAAACAGTCACTTTTACAGTTTCATTATCAATTTTTAAAGTCTGTTATTAGTCCTATCATAATAATCATTATCTTCTTCATATATAATCAAAATTACAATTTTTGCTTGTTTATTATGATTTTTTCCCCATGTGTCATAGTGTCGGCTGGAAAGCGAACCTGCTAACCCAGGACAACTGCTTGGAAGGCAGTTGTGCTGACCTCTCAAACAACAACGATGCTATAACACATGAAAAAAAAATCATAATAATTTGCTTGTTTATGTTTGTAATGAGAGTTTTGAGGTCTTCTTATGTCAGCTATATTATGAATTATGCTTTTTATTTTCTTTATGTAAAAAAACATATTTGTTTTTTTCAATCTGTTTTTTGCATTGTCTATTTGCTGAATAAATTGTAAGAGCAGAAAACAAAATATCACATTATCTAACTCATTTACCATTATAAACCTAGTTGTTTTATCAAAATTTATTTTTTATGAAACAAGGAAGTGTTCTCTTTTATTCATTCATTTAAAAAATAATCCTTAATTTATCTTGATGAGTGAATCAAAATTCATTTCATCTCTTATAAACTGATAAAAATTATTTTACTTCAGTATGTCTATGTGTATATATATATACATTACAAAACAACTGCCCAAATATGCCTACATGTAACAAATATTTCAATAAATTGAAAGTAAAGCATCAATATATGAAAGTAAAATTGAATCAACAGTCCTCATTTATGATGGTATATAGACCTTGCATGCTGTGATAAATAACACTGAAATTTATACTTTTTGAGAAGTTAGTCAAACTTACTACGAATTGATCAAAAATTAAATGTCTTTAAACAGATTGATACAAAATTATTTTAATACCTATCAAATGAACTATATATTACACAATATACTTAAAATACTCAATAATTTAATTTGTTCAACATTTATAAATTATAATTCAGTCAGTCATGTATATTATATGTAGACATGAATGACTGGATTTGTTATAATTTATACATATATATATATGGCAATTGAGGAGGATTACGGAATTAACTAAAAGTACTTCTGCAAAGTAAAAGACTGTACACAATAATTAATTATTGTTATATTTATTATTTTTATTGCTGTTACAATATTTGTAAGACATACATACACACACAATAGACAACTTGTTTGTATAAAATTTAATTTAATATCAAATCGATTTTTATTCATGTACAAACCTTCCCAAGATGCCATTTTTAAAATTTAGCATGTGACAATAAATGTTCTACAGCTTTATACACTCTCTAGTAGTCATCACTAGAAATAAACTTATAAAAAAATGTAAATATATATATATATTTCATTTACATATATATATACATCCATTCTACATTCTTCTATTGATACTGTTTCTATCTTATAACTAGTAAGTACTATCTATCATCAGACAAACAATTATTGTATTATACTATTGATACAAATACATATATACATACATATACATTGATATATACTACTTCTTCCAATCATTTAACAATGACCATTTCCTTCCCAATTTTATCAAACCATTAATGGCATAAATATATTTATCTATGTTTTTTTGTATATATAATGTCTTATAATAATTTCTTCCTTTAAAGTTGTTACTATAATTTATTACCTTTATATTCTCATTACAATTTATTATAGGTTCTGTTTCTAAATAATTATTATATGTCCCAGTCTTAATATTTTCCCTTTTATTGCTTTATTATGCTTTTTAACTTTTTCAATTGCACTTTTCCCTGATTGTCCTATATATAACACATTCTATTTGTCACATTTAATTATATAAACAATTCTTATTTTATTATTAGTACTCATTTTTGCATTATACAACTATTTTTTTTAATCTTTACTATTATTCCATTCTATATTCACTTGATCATTTAACATATATGTATCCAATATTATATATACTTACCCTGAATATGGAATTGAAATCCACTTCTTAACTTATCTATATTTTATTCTTCCCTTTAATATAATTTCCATTTCTGGTGTTTAAAATTTTCCTAATTACTTTTCTATTATAATTAATTTCAATATATTCTTTTTCAATTTCTAATTTCTGCATATTATTTAAACTGAATCTATCATTTTAAACTTTAAATCCTTTCAAATCCACAATTTTTTAAGACCATGGCTGGTATCATTTACTCCTCTAATATTTTTATCTTTAATTAAATGTTTTATACACATATCCTTTCTTTTAGATCTTTATAATATTTTAATCCCTTCTCTTCTTTTTTTGTAGTATAATAAATTTTTTAAATGACATCTTGAGAAGGTTTACATGTGAATGAAAATTGATTTGATGATATTAAATTATACACAAATGAGATGTCTACTATTTTGATTTATTTATAATTTGATTGATCAGAAGATGACTATAAGAAAATAAATATATATATATGAATAGTTTGCTGCTGAAAATTTGAGCTTTATGTGAATATATTTATATATGATAATTCAAGATTAACACTTTTCAATCCAAAGCACAATACAAAATTTTTTTTAGAGAAAAGAACATACCATCTTTTTTCTTTACCTCAATTTTTTTTTATAATGTCTTATCTGAATCATTTTTGAAAGAAAGTATGAATATTTTAAAATCAATCATATTACTTTTAAAGCTATATTTTAAGGTACTTTAATTTTATTTTAATTGACATTTGTAAAATTTTTCAATTTACACCTTATCAATATTCACTGCTATATATATAAAATATATAAATAAAAACATTCTTGGAAGTTAATACTATGTAATACATTGAGATTAATTTACTAACTATTGGTTTATTAAATAAAAGAAATACTCTCAATTCATAGCACAAACAAAACTTATTTAGCGAAAAAAACAGACTGTCTTCTCTCTTTACCCCAATTTCTTTTATAGAGGTTTATCTAAATTACTTTGGAAAGAAAGCATAAATGTTTTTAAATCAATCATATTAGTTTTAAAGCTATGTTTTAAATTGCTTTATATTATTTTATTTTATATTTGTAAAGTTTTTCAATTTATATCTTGTCAATACCAACTCAAATAACAAAATATGTACATATAAACATCCCCAGTAATTAATATTATATAATACATTGAGATTAGTACTCCACTTTGGGTAGTGAGTATTTTATTTACTTAATAAACCAGTAGCTAGAATATTAATCTTGATGTATTATATAATATTAATCACTGGAAATGTTTACATATGTGTGTGTATTTTCATATAAATTATTTGTAATTGCTGTCTATTTGTGAAACTTTAAATATATTTTGATTGTTAACAACTATTAGGAAACAGAAAAAGATGATCTAGAGTATTATAGGACATATTGTGGCTCATTATAATGGTAGTAATGTTTTTATATCTAACTTAATGTGGTTTGTGTTGTTTTTAAAGGTGCAAAATTGCAACTTTGCAAAATATATGAGTGCATGAGAATGTAAGTATAGATTATTTAGCATACACATTGTTTTATTTAGAAGGAATAATTAGATATGGAACTCATTAGATGCAAAGCATTCAATGTGATTATAGTTTGTAAAATGATACATTACATAAATTAATGGAAAAAACAGTACTAAGTTTGATTAAAAGATTAATATAAATACATTGCCATCAGATGGATGATGTTTTATGGGAGAAAGTATATGTTAAAGATGTTCTATACAAATGTGAGTTGTCATCAATTAGCCACCAAACACCACTTGATGTTGCTGTTTCCATGCAAAAGCACAAAAATATACTGCTCATGCAGCCTATAGAACAGTTCTGTTCATATTGGCCAATAATCAGCTTTTGTGCTTCACGGTACTATCGCGCACTTTACAGATCACTACAGTTTGATGTGAGGATGTGTAGAATTCAAGTTGTCCTAAGTGCTTGCATGTGCATTTGAAGTACTTATTTTTTATACAGCCTGATGTAGTTTTAGATAGTATTAATTGTAAGACAAAAGATGCACTTCTATACACATATTTTTAAGGTTAAACGAATTTCAAAACTGTACATTTCAGTCATTATATAGAAATCATGAGTAAAATGTATTTTGCGCAGAGACAGCTATGAGACTTTCAAAGAAGCATAAGCTTGGCTTGATCAGAGGGGAATTTTCAAGTTGAATTGTGTTTCGTAAATTGTTTTAAAATAGTGTTGATTTTTTTTTTTTGATCAGACATTAATTGAAAAAAGGAAATATTATATTTTATTAAATAATTTTGTTTTTAAAAATATTGGGTATGTTGTGATGGCCAATCCTTCAGATTGTCAAAGACATTGGATCTCCCTCCCTGTGAATTTCAGTGTTACATACTGACATGTAGTAGTGTAAAAAAAGTCAATTGTAAATTAGCCCGATAATGTGCTGAGATGGATAATGTTTTAAAAATTGTCTTGCATGTGATGAATGATCCTTCAGATCGGCAAAGGCATCGGATTCTCATTCCTGCAAATTCCAGTGCTACATTCTGACATGTAGTAGCATAAAAAAGTAAATTGTAAATCAGCCCTGTAACATTATATCTATTGGTTTTTGACTAGCAACAGTGACATCAGGCAGTGTTTGGTGGCTAATTGACGATAACCCAAATGTGATAACTTAATTTTTTTAATTGGTTCTATAATTCATTATATTGCAGGGCATATAAGTTGCACTATAGAGATTTTCTGGTAATACCTCATGTCTTTGTCGGTGAAAGAGACTGCACAGGAAAGAAAACTTTATTGGGCAGTAGGATACAATTTTAAGCAGGAGTATAATCATTATTGATGCAAAATCTAATGATATATTCCAGCAAAAAAATATCAAAGACATCTTGCATTGATAATTATGGACATCATTTTAATGATCATTGTCATTTGAAATAGTAATATATCCTGTTTCAAATAAAGTCACATGCACATTGAGAGAGTCATATACTTTATGGCATTTTGTGAAGCAGGGGTATAAATCGAAAGTTTTTGAACCTACAATTTAAAATGGTGGGAAAAAAATACATACTGTTGATTTTAAACTATATTCAAGGAAATGGAATAATATCTAAAGACGAATAGAATAATTCATTCTAGATTATTGTTTTCTAGAATGATAATTTGATTTTTGGAATATAATTTATGTAAGTATAGATATGTGTGGTCATGGGTATTTGTTCCATAAAATGGAGTAAATAGCAGTAGGAAGCTTGCAAGTCTGAGCTCCAATCTCTTCTAATTACAGTAAATTTATCCGTAAAAATCAGATCATAATGTTTTATCATTTAACTAATGTTATAAAAATGTAAAACATATTTTAGTAATTTAATACGAGTACAGATATATATTAATTTATTTCTAAAGATTTTAAATTAATGTACATCTGCACTAAGTTTATTAAAATATTTTCTTTCGTGAAAGTATTTTTTCTTGTATATTACTGGTAAAAAATAACAGATACTGGCAATAAATTGTTTTTTATGCATTTAGATAAATGATTTTTTTAATGATACGTTTGTAAAATTAAAATATATATAAAAATTACTATTTTAAAATATTCTGTTTTTTTTATCTAATTTATATATCTATATGAAAGCTATATGTGAAAATAACAGTGTGTATCGATGGAAACATAACACATAAACAATTCCCAATATAATGAAAATATTAGGTTGATAATTTAATTTTATTATCCCACATATATTACACATATAAATGCAGGTTTAAGCCTGTACAGTGTATTACTTTTATTTAATTAAAATATTTAATAAAATATAGCTTCTATTATTAAAATAGGGATATCCTATTATATAATTTTTTGTGAAAAATATAGAAAGATAAATGTGGTGGTGTAGACACGAAGATTATGTAGTAAGAATACTACTCTAATTATGTTGATTTCACGAATATTTCAATTTTTTAAATAATATCTAAAAAAAATAACTCTTATTATCATATAAAAGGTTATTTGTAAAAAAACAAAATATAAAAAAAAGTTTATTGAATATTTAAAATCGATTTGCAAATGTGCTTTATTATACAATTTTGCTATTTTGTGTGCTTCATTAATTTTATGTCCGGTACTAACTATATGCTTCTTTAAAGATCTGAAGGTATTGTAATGGTCAGATTTGTACATTCACTTAACAAAATCTATGAGTCCAGGCAAAATACACTGAAGCCACTGAGATGGTGAGAACCTGAATCTGACCAATCTTCAACTCATATACCAATACTCCATGATTTAACACCTTATGAATGACATTTCTGAGGTTACATTTGGTTTCAATTTCTTCAGCGAGCTGGCTCTGAACAGGGAGAAACAGATGATTCAAAAGGAAATAACATTGTAACTAAAAGGGTTAAATAAACTACTTAACATACTAATTAACTTAAATAAAATAATGCATCATTAAAGATTTGTGGTTGGATTGGAAGCAAACAGATATGAAACAAGTTTATAATTTAAATAGGTTTATTAAAACAATAAATTAATCAAACAAAAACAAAATGACAATAATTATCTAGTGTTAATATCTGAATTAATGCACAGAGGCATTATACAATGAATGAGACTAGATTAATACAGCAACCTCATCTTAACATATATAATAGAAATGTATGTGTGTTGTGTGGTTATTAAATCATGCCTATAATATTTTAATATGAGAAATCTATTTTGCATTGGTTTTCCAATGTTATTAAGTTAATAAATCAGCAGAGATGATTACTACATACAGCATGAAGATGACTTCTATATATATTAACAATGTGAGCGAATAAGTAAGCATGAAGATGACTTCTATATATATTAACAATGTGAGCGAATAAGTAAGTTCAAGACACAGATTCAACCTGGTAACCAAGATTCAGATTTCAGTCTAATGCTGAAAAGTTAATTAACAAGGAGTAAAAGAATTGGTTACTTTGAGATTTGCATATATATACTATTGTGCTAAATCAACATTAAAAATAAGTTCATGATGCGAGTGAGTAATTAGTCATGGGCTTCAGCATCAAATCATCAGTGCCCTAAAACTGGACAGCTTTCTACCATAATATGAACATATTCTAGTTTAGGAACATGGATACACTTTAAACATGGTCTTGACTCTCGTGTTCCAGTTCTAAAATATAGCCACACCTGAAATGTGAATGGGAATGGCCATCACTAAAAATGCATCTGAAAGATAGCAAGACGTAATGCACAAGTGTACTTAGTAAAGACACAATTGCAATGCATAAGTAAATACAAATATGTATATATCTAAACAAATAGCTTCTATCTGCTAAACTAACACAACCCAGGTCTTTAAAATAGCGTACTTATCATGCTACAATAAAGGGCTAACTAAATTATTAATCTAGTTAAAATACTGAAACTGTATATATACATCATAATTAAGTAGAGAAATTATATTTGATGGGCATTAATAATCATTATCAAATATACTTCTAATATCAACTCTAGCTAGCATATTACTTTTAACTAATAGATATCAAAAAGTCATTAAATTATAATAATTGACTATGCAATCCATAATGAAACATAATGTAATATAAGTAAATGATAATAATGAGTGTGTAGCGATTGGTTATTATCTAGCATAATAGAATTTTGAAACAGCATTCATGTATGCTAAGCAGCATTATTTAAATATGAAAATGAAAATCTCTCCATTAAAAGTCTATTAAAAATTAGTATTCACTGTTTCGAAATATTGGCATATTATAACATATGTAAATTAAATTGAGATAAAATAATTAAAACAATAATTATAGGCATAACCACAATTTGAATTCTGGCAAGTTTATACAGTTATGATTTTATATTAATTTAATAGGATTTTAGAAATTTAAATAGTGAACATTCAATTACATTAATAAGCTAGCTTAAATGTGAAGATTTTAAGATTGCAGAATTGATTAAGAAATCTGCAGTTTTTTTAAAGATATATTACCAATCTTCTTTATTGCAGCTGGTACTTCAGGTATACAGATGGTAGGCATTGTGGCTCTCTTTTCTGGATAGGTTGCATGATCTGAGATGTCTTCATTTTAGCAGGTTGTTTCTGGAAACCTCCCACTTTGGTGATAGTGGTTACATTCCATTGAGGCACATAGGGTGGATCTTGAAGACACTATCTTCCCACAGGAAGAATGGCACTGGCCCCCACTCTGCCATTATCAAAGTGCAAGTGGGCATGGATTCTGGTAGCAATGCTGGTTACACTTTCAGAGTAAGGTAAGAGTGTTAAAAATATAGGAGTATTTATATGATTTTCAACTCCTATATTATTTTGTCAACAACTTGATTTTTTTGCTGGTAAATTCATTAGCATTTGTTTACTATCTTATATTTAATTAACAAAATGATTTAACTATTGTTTAAATTTTAAACCAAGTACTTTTAATTTAACTAGCCACCTCAATTCCCTAAGAATTTTCAATAGTTCCAGCTCAGTGGATTTTGTTATTCATAAAATACATTTTGGAAAAATATTTTTGTGAAAATAATATTTAAGAACATCGTTCACATGCTGTATTGTCGCAGATATGTGGTGGCAAGATTTTTGTTCACTACAACTTTAATTTAAAATTAAGAATTATACAGTTGAAAATTATTAATGATTAGAACTTCTTTTTAATACCATTCCATTATATTTGTATCATAGTGATATATGAATTTTATACATATACGTGCAATTTCTAATATAAATAACAAATTGATTTTTTAATAAAATGAAATCTATAATTTAAAAAGGATTTGATGTTTAATAATATACACACGTTTTAATATATATATATAAGCTGATGATATTATTGTCGTTTACTGACATATATATATATATATGTGATGATACATATATAACTATGTTGACGCTTATATACATGTAATTAGGGAGGATTTAAATCTGGCTCAGGTGGAGCTATGGTGAAAAACAGGTGAAATGTATATTACATCAGCAATATTCTGTTTCAGTACTGGACAATGAAATAATCTTCGGGTATGGTAGGTAGTTAACTTCAAAATTAATAAACAATGGCTAATTAAAAATATCTTCTGACAACTCATAAGATAAGAAGTCAGATTATCAAAATCTAGAATTACCTTTCTACACAAACAATTCACTCTGTCTTTTTATCTTTATTGTATATTCATTTTTTTTATTTTTTTATCTGATTATCTTCAGTCTCTTAAATTATTACTAGGTCTGAGCATTATGATTTTATGTCATTATTCAGCTGTTCATAGAATTGAGGATTTGTGAACTAACGTTTATTTCTTAATTGCTGATTCTGAATTATTTTTTTTATAAATAACTTAAATTTAAACTGTTATTCAAATTTTAATATAACTTATCTTATATAAAGAGCTTGCAAATAAGCTCTTAACAAGCTTTGCAGAATATTCCCAACACCAGACTGAATTCTGCTACAGGATTCCACAGTGAGGTGCTAGGATATTCAAGCATTAGATTAAAAATACCAGAACAAGCTCAACACTCTATCTAATGGATACTATTAAGTAGCAAATCTGAAATTTTCAAACATCCACATGTCTTTCAATCCAGCTATCTAACTTAAATAGATAAAGTGTTGGGCTTGGCCTGGTATTTTTAATCTAATGCTTGAATATCCTAGCACCTCACTGAGAAAGCCAGTAGCAAAAACTGGTCTGGGGTTAGGGATATTATGCAAAGCTTGTTAGGAGCTTATTTATGAGGTCTTTACATAACATTTGTAATACAAGCATGTTTAAATTAGGTCATGTGACATCTGACTTGATTTTTTTTTTAATTATTATCTTAAAATTATCTTCAGCATTAATTTTTTTCTTCTTCCTTGTTCTCTCATTCTTTCAGATTTCAGGCAGTCAAACTTGTTTGTGGATAGCTGATAATGCTGATGATGGAAGCTATCTACAAATAAAGCAATTATTATGCTGTTTTTTTTTTAAATGACTTACTTTTACTAATGTTATAAAAATTATCATGAATGTGGTTCACATGGAAACTGTTTTACAATTTTTTAGCAGGAAGCAATGTAGATAAATATCAGTTAAATTATAACAAATTTTAGATTGCTAACCAAGTATGAGGTTTATACATCTGTGTTTGTTGTATATTTATTGAATATGACCCTGTAAGATTTATTACATACATTAAATGACTATATAGTTAAATGGAGATAAAAGGTGGCTGCTGGAGGGTAGCATTAGATCCTAAGATCTAGATGCAGTGCTCTCAGAGTCAAGGCTCCTCACTGATGAAGGCCACAAGCAAGAAACTAGTCTGGGGATATTGGATGAGTAGGTACTAGGTGGGGATTTTATGCAGAGGCCTTCTGGAATCCATTGATTACTCTAGCTTGCTGTGTGTGGCATACGTATAGTGAGATTTGCCTGTTTTAACAACAGTTATACACAAGCATAAGAGATGGTGGCCATGTGATATATAGAAAAAATATATATTTATAGATTTGTTATGTAGAAATAAGATAAATATGTTAATTATTCCCTGTTTGTGTTACATTTGCTTGATCAAATAACAAATTATATATTTAATGAGTAAATAATCGAGTTCATAGTGGAAAAGGTGCATTCTTTCATTAAATATACCGATATTATGTCTATAAATTCAGATAATTAAAGCAAATTTAATAAAGTAATGGCTAAGATTGACAATTGAAATATAAACAAAATGTGATAAGGTTTATGAAAACTGGTAATAGTTTTAAATATTAGTAATTCTTAGATTAAATGATAGAAAAAAAGTTAAAATGTGAAAAGTAAAAAAAAAAGTTCCTATCAAATAATAGTAGTGTATCCATCTTCCACATCCATAGCATGAATTTGGTTTCATGGATAAGTGAATCATGACATTATATTTTCAGAACAGATAGAAGAGTGTAATATGAAGAAAAATAAAATAGCTTTTAATTAGCTATGAAATATTTAATAAAATGTTAAAGAAAACATGAGAACATGGAAATAATGAAGTATATTTGTTGTATTTATATATTGGACTATTTTCATCATCTAATATTAAGTATTGAATGTCTTTAAAAAAAATTAAATTTATTTAAATTTTTCAACTACATTTATTTTAAGTGGGAAAATACACATATATTGAATAGAGGGGAAAAGGTATAAAGAAGAAAAGTCAAAGAAAATTCTCACATGATGATAGTGAATAACCCCATAAGTCAATTTCAATGTAACTATACATAATGTATGGAAAACACTAATCAACTTCATTCTTAGAAAAAAGTAAAGAAATGAAGTAATTTATAGATAAGTAGATGAAATTTTTACTGACTATTGCCTTTGGCATGCTGACTCACTTGGTTAGAGTGTTACCTTAAAATTCAATATTCTAGAATCTAAAGGTTAATTTCTATGCTAGTACTGTCACTGGCCAGGCCAGAAAAACATGAAGAACGGGGGGGAAATACTTCTTGAAACATTGTACATATACTAACTTGTGTGTTATTACTAACAGTTAAATGCAAAAGAAAAATTCAGTAAAATTATTTTTTTCTTAAGATATTCAATACTTAACATTAGATGATGTAAATAGTCAGATATATAAACACAACTAAAATACCATCATCACAAAGGTTCAGAAAAACACAAATGAATTTTATTGTTGTATGCATAATATGGTAGTGAATTGTGACAACAATTAAATAAATTTTAAAAATATATGATTAGAAAAGTATAATAATTATTAAAAAAATATATAAAAATGGTTTAATTTATAATTGAATAAATCCTTTTGAATAAGAAAAGCAGAGTTACAAAAATAAAACTACAATTTAATAAAAAAAAAAAAATCAAGAGAAACAATAAATCTTTACTTGTGCTAATATAAATATAAAGTAAAATATAAAACATAAAAATAGGTTTGTCAGTAATGAGGAATGAAGTTGTTAAATTGTAGCTAGAAAAATGTTATCAAATAAAAAAAAATAAGATTCCAGTTGAATTTTAAAAGTTATAAAAAAGCTTTCAGTTGGAGAATACATCTATTATAATCATAGATTTTTTATTTGTATCATTAATCAGCAATTAAAGATTCAATACAATGTTCATCACAAACTGATGCTAGGAAGAAATGCAATAAAAATGTTATGACAATTTATGTGGTAATCTATGGATGTAAAAGTTAGACAGAATAAAGTTTAAAACTTCTAAGCACAAATAAACACATTGAAATTGTTTTATGAGATGGTCGAATTCATTGGAAATCTTCACTGTTTAAAAGATTAAACATTGATGATGAAGAGATAAAAGTGTTTTTCATAATGAAATAAAAAATAGACTTCATTTTCGAAATAATGATTTCATCTTTGAATAACAAAAAAAATGAGCACATGACTAATCATTTTGGGAAAATGTAATAGTCAACAATTACCAATTCAGTAAACATAATAATAGCAAGTAAAACATGAGACTTTCAGAATAACACATTTAATTTCACTTGAGATTTATTGCGTTATTGAATATATTAAATAGATGCATTTTTAATATGTTAAACTTACTGATTTTAATAAAGGTATATTTAGTAAAAAAATAAAAGTATTTAAGAAATAACTTGAATGTTGAGAATTATTGTTAAAAGATATATAGATAATCAATGTTTGTTTTCTTGATTTAGAAAATGCCTCTTGATAATAAAAATAGGTCATTTTGTTAGAAATTTTATAGAAAAAAATATATATTAAAAGAAGAAATGATTGTTAATGTAATTTGTATATGAATCAAAAAGTTGTTGTAATATTAAGCAGTATTCTCTTAGAAAAGTTATTGTGAAAGAGATAAGAAAGAAGTGTTTGAAATATATTTGAATTAAATAATAAATCAATGTAGTTTTTTCAGGTAAATTTGATAATGAATGTATGACTAACGGGAATGTACTTAACAAATTATTGTGTAAGATTAATTAAAATCGTGTAACGTTTGTAATAATAACATGATCTATATATATAAACACACATTTTATTGCAATTAAATTTTGTAAAATTTTAGATATTGTAATTATAAAAATAAAAAAGAATGTAGAACAATTTTTATAATTTTTTGCAGACTATTGTATGTATATAATAATCACACATCTTATATTTCCCCTACCAGCAAAAATCTAATTATGATATTTAATTCAATTACAAGGTAATATACATCAAAGCTTAAATTTCTACAAGAACTTGTATTTTCTATTTTAATTGAAATAATTTCTAGGGTGAATATCTCACATCTCTATCTGAATACAGGTGAAACCTAGTACCTGCAGCTTTTCACTTATTTTCCATTATGGTTGGTTAGTCAAGACTGACTGGATTTTCAGATTACAAGAAAAAGAGAAACGCCCAACATCTAATTGATATTTCAGTTTTTAAAAAAATTCAATAGTTCAAAAAGTAGTAGACATGTCAAAAACTAAATTTCACAATATAATTATATATGTATATAACATTTTACGGTACAATCTTCTGCATGTTTGTACATGCTCGCACACATGAATATTTTTTTTTTTTTAAATGCATATATATATAAGAAAGATTAGTTTTGTCAGAAAACTGAGTATTGACTAAATGAATTTTTTTTTCCTACGATGAATGGCTTTGAAGAAAAAAAAACCACATGATTTGATCATTTCTGTTTACAGAAATTAAAAAGATATTTTTTTTCATTTAATATGCAATAAGTTAAGAAAATATTTGGGATTAATGCCAATAACAACATGGCTATAAAATCTAAAGTGTGATTCGCACATAAATCAATATGTATGTATTCTAGTCCTTCGATTAGTTAGTTGCTTGTCTTCGGAAAATAATATTTTCTTCGGAAAGTTTAAACACCCAGATCCATTATAGCTCTTCAATTACATTTCATTATTCAAACCATAATCTACCAATAATAGCATCTCCTTACAATGCTTTTAAGTTAAGTAATGTTGAAGTTTACTATAAAATATTATTTTGAAACTGTTATTATTAACTTGCTTCAAATGTCTCATTCAATAAAACATATCTTACAATAATATCAATATCTCAGTATTTATATTTTCAAAAGTTCACTCAGAATTGAGAGTTCTAAGAGATAAAAAAGCTCTTTTTTTTCTAGTATAACAGCGACCATTTTAAATAAGGCTGGCATATATTTCAATAAGATATTTAGTTTATTAGTCACTTGGTTTGTGACTTGAGCTATCAAGTGACACTCGGGCTTCAAAATAGCTGACAAATTATAATATTGAAATTTTCCAACTGATATTTTTTTAGTTAAAATGTTGATATTTAACACTATGATAAAAAAAAAAAAATTCCCTTTTATTTATAATATAAACGATATAAATTATTTACTATAAAACTTTAGGAGAAAACCTTGCTAATATTTTTTTTTTCTAGTAAATAAAAATCTAAGAAACCTGTACTTTTCAAGTTAATATGAAAAAGTAATACTAACACTAAAATAAGACTTAAAAGCACTGAGCTAGTTTATAGCAGATTACTGCCAGAAGCATAGTGTTAAATTGAACTGCACCATTACATATAGATATAGTGGTAAAGACTAATATACCAAGAAGTTATGTAAATACAAGGCCAACAGAAAAAGAAATCAATATTGAGCTGTATAGTGCATTTAACAGAGATTGAATATAATTATAATAAACTAATCAAAACAGATGACAAATTTCATAATAACATCAACAAAGTTGCTGACAATAATAACCCAGATAAACTATGGATAAGCCTGGATTGCATTCCCCATATTGCAATGAATCTTTGAAAAAAATTGCATAGACATATTCAGAGTTGGCTTTAGAATGCCTCCAACCTCTCACCCTCACTCAACAACCTTTTAAACTACACCAAAAACAGAATTCCTTTTGAACACATTTCTCAAGTTGTATATAATCTCATGTTCTGTCCCACTTTGTACCTCAGGGTATTGTGGGGAATCTCATGCTAAGAGATCAACAAGATTTGCCCAGCACATGTATCTATATAATAAAGTGAAAGTAAACTGAGAATACAAATTGATATTTTTAGTCATGAATTGGCTATAGGATACATCTTTTCTTCCTCAAATGTTAGAACAATAGATGCAAAGATGGATAATAGGAAAAGAAAATATAAAAAGGCTTGGGCTAATGCACAGAATCCTCATTCTATCAGTCAAAAGATTCATGTGTCCTATTATCAAAAAAACAACATCTAATGTACATACTGGGCCTTATTTAGATATTGATATTCACCACTATATGTGTATTTAATGCTGCATTCTGATTTATCACTATGATTCTGACAGCAATCTGCTGAAAGCTAGTTCAGTGCTTTTAATTCTTATTTTAGTGTTCTTGTTATCTTTTCATATTAACTTGAACAATACAACTTTTATAGAATTACATAAATTTTAGGAAAAGTGTATTGCTATTGAAATTTAAATAAAAAAAACCTTTATACTTTTTTATAACTTTATATTTTAAAATCAATGTTTATATTAAAAAAATAAATGTAATGTCCAATAGTTTTGTAGAAAGCATTTTAAACTTTTTGATATAGTTCTGAATATTGAATTTCTAGAAAATTAATAGTACAGTCTATTACCTAGTTATATTTCCTGGTTGTGGATAAGAATTTAATATTTATGAGAGTATACCCAAAAGTAATCACAATCATTCTCTGGTTTGCACACTTAATGTAGTATATGTTTCTGCAGTTACATATTTCTTGCAGGGAGTCTTCTGCATCAATCTGCCAAATGACATCACCATGTGAAATCTTACTGCCATGTAATACTTTTTTTTGTAAAGAGTTGTTTTGCATATTTGGTGATTTTTATAATGTCTGAATAGTTCTAACAATGTGAAATTCTGTCTTTCTTTAAAAAAGTTCAGCGAAAATAGTTGTAATGCTAGAAACAAATTACAAGCAAGCTGATATTGAAAAAACACAAGTTTATGGGTTGTTTAATTGAAATGTTAAATGCACCACATTCCTAAAAAGCATGGCAAGTATAAATAATGCTGTTTTTTTTTATTTGTAATGCAAATAGTATTTTTCTCTCATATTTAGTTCATAAATGTTATATGTAAAGTGTATTAATGTATGGTTGTGAGACATGGACATTGAGTAATAGAATTAAGAAATGATTGGAAGCTTTTGAGATGTGGACATGGAGGAAAATGGAAAAAATCAGTTGGATGAGTAAAATAAAAAATGAAGTTTTGAAAAGAGTTAATGAGGAAAAAAGATTGATTGAAAATATCAGAGAGAGAAAGAGAAACTGGATTGGACATCTATTAAGAAGAGATTATAGTTTAATGAAAGATGTTTTGGAGGGAATGGTGAGTGGAAATAAAAAAGGATGGAAAAGATTGACATTATTGAATGTTATAAAAGATGGAAAGGCTTATGTGGAATTGAGGAAATGGGCAAGGAAGAGAATGGAATGGAAGAATGGATGAACTGATGTAGTGACTACTCTCTGGACCTGTCTATTGGACAGACTACTATTGAATGATTTAGTTCATAATGGTCAGGCATTTTATCCGTAAGTTCTGAAACATTTCCATGATGCAATAAAATGAAAATGTTTTGTGGTAAAAAGAGGTCTAATCTTGTACTCGACAAAGTGTCATCTTTCAAAGACTTGAGTGTGATGCATGTTTTAATTAAATTCAACTTGTCCCAAATTATCTATCAGATATATTCACTCATTCTCACTTCATGTGATTTTTTAATATCTCAAATGAAAAAAGGCTCTCTTTTTTGTGGATTTAGAATTAGTTTAAAAAGACACTGTAAGAATTAAAAGGCATCACTTTACAAATGTTTTCGAACTCTTTGAAAAAATTAAATATACATTTAGATCAGTGTATTGAATCGAATGAAGAACAATTTGAAAGAGATAAAATTTATAACACTTAAAAATAAATAAATATTTTTTTTTACAAAATTGCAGTTACTTTTCTATATCCTCTCATATATGGACAACACATATAATATTTTAGAATTTTATTATATTATCTATAATATATAGATTTTTTTATTTAAAAAATATAGAGAAAAATATGTTTATCATATTTTGTAGTTTCAAAAAATATAACAGAAAGATATAAATTTGTATCCAAAAGAACTATTACAAAGAACATATTTCACTCTGTCATTTGGCACGATGCTCAAATTTTAAAATACTAACATTCATAATTTATATATGATGTTGTTCTAACGTATTAATATTAGAATAAACTATGTCAGGAAAATGATAATTATTTGCAAACTAACAATAGTTACAAACCAATGTTATTAATTAGTTGGAATACTCTATTGCCTATTTATTTTAGCTACCTTTAGGGAGATAACTTATCATATATATATACATACATATTTTTTACAATAATTGTTTATAAATTACTATATATTTTAGATCGTATTCTAATTACAATCTATATAAAAATATTGTTTGTAAAAATGTTCATTTTATAATTGATTATTATTTTTTTATTGTAAAACTAATGAATAAAAAATCATAGTTGTAAATGTAGCTTCTTTCTTTATAATTGACATAAAAGGTCAATTCTTTTTCAAGAAGAAAACAATTAAACTCTCTATTACCTTTTTTTAATAGTTTTGTGACTTTTATTTAATTATTTATATATAAACTTTGCACATATATAGTAATGCTATTACATGCATCATACTTGTGTTGAATTTTATACAGAAATTAAAATTTACAGATTGTGGTGAAGTGTATATAACATGCATTTTAATATATATATATATAGTTTCAATAATTTCAACCTCTGCGGTCAATTTGCAATATTTAGTGTCTATATAAGTATATTGGGCCATTGATACAGATGGAATTCCACCTTTATTGTTAAAAGGAGGTTGCCTTGACAACAGTTTGAAATTGTTGATTGTTAATGATATTGGGATTGTCTAAGTGTTGTCTAGCCTTTATATATATATTACCAGTACTAAAAGATGTGAACATGTAAATATAGTTAATAAGAAAAAATAAAGTTTTTTAAAAAAAAAAAGAGGAGAATAAATAATTGGATTAGATTCAATGAAAAAACATATTTAACATGTACACATACCTGTGATAAAATTAATGATTATATCTATTAGGAAATCAATAAATATAATTAACAATAACAAGATAAACTATTATCAAAAGTTAAAATCATTTTTAGCTTTTTAATTTTTTTTTGTTAATAAATGAAAAAACATCTTATTTCCATTTTCTTCTACATGGGCAAAAAAGTAGATAATGGCTAAATAACTTCATCTGCCTTTTTCATCTTTTAAAAAAAGATAACTGCAGAAAAATAGATAAAGAAATTTATCTTCTTTCTTAGCTTACTTACTTTAAAGCACAAATCATTTTAAAAATTATTCATTAAAATATATTATCTCTCAGAAAAGTACAATGCTAAAATTTACAACAATATTTCTGTTTTTCTTTTTATTATAATGAAAATTATTGATAAAATGAAAAAACAATTAAGTGATATTAATTTGGAAAGCTCAAAAGTACATTATTGAAAAAGATATATTTGCTTATGGTATTTCATAAGCATAATTCCCCATGATTATAAATAGAACTAAAAATTAAAAATTAGAAATCACCTTATTTAAAAATTCATTTTTTATTTTTATTGTATATATATATTTAATGCTATTAACTAAAACTACTGATATTGAAGATGCCATATGGATAGATGACTATTTTTTAAAAAAAACATTTTTATTATATTGTATGATGACCATACTGAATAAAAGAATTTGATTTGATTTTTAGTTATGTCTAAAAGGTTATATTTTGTCTAAATTTCAATGGTATTTTATGAAAATAATATTGATTGTATAAAGTTGGAAATTATAACATTGCTATCAATGTTTACAAATGCTTTTTGTAAAAAAAAAATATTATTGTAAGATTTATAATAGTTTATTTTCTCAGTGATTTTTGTAAACAGAATTACAAGAAGGTATAATTATATTGTTGTGTTTTTCTTGTCTTAATTCTATCATTTTAATTCTTCATCATCGCTCACAGATATTAAGAATCATCATTCGTAAATATTGAGCAATCACTTGCAAATATTAAGCGCTCGCAAAATGTTAAGTAAACTAGAATGTTGATTTACCTTTAAGTATTTAGGGATTATGCTTGATAATAACCAAATTTTAATAATTATAGTTCAACAATAGAAAGCTAAAATTATGTTGCCCATGAGTTTTAATCATACTCATCAAAGATGGATATATTATTGATTAAAACACTGTTTCAAGTAATACTATACATGAGTTATGATCGCCATCATCATTAATAAATTATAATCATTAAATCTAATGTTTAGCATAATTAATATATTTAGTAAATAAGGATTTGTAGAAAGTTGAATATCATGCATAGAGATTCGTGATGATCAGTTATCATCACTAGTATTATTAAATCCTAGTTTTAACTATAAAAGTATTTTAGTAAATAACCATAAACTTCTAAATGCTAGTGAATGTAATAATTAAATCCCAGTTTGACATGGGATGATTTTAAAAAGTGCTTATGAGTTTATAAAGATAAATTTATTGTTGTGAGCTATGGCTGGTATCATCATCACTATTATTATCATTATTATTATTATGATATCATTATCATTATTACCTTTATATTCTGATAAATAATCTAGTTAAATGGCCATCAATATCAATAATGGTCTTCACGATGCTTGTTTAGAAGACATTAATAGGATTATACTTGTCTGTTCATCAATATACATAAAATGAGCTAGCAATGTCTATTAAGAGTCATGATCTATATAAATTTTGTGATATGGGGATCTTATGATTTTATTGACATGGATAAAATATAAGAATGTCATTTTTATTTTTTTTCATTAGTCATCCAAGTCATGTGTGATAAAAATGTACCGAATGAGTTTGAACTCAGTACACTCTAAACAGATATTTATCTAGATTTAAAACAATCTAGTGGCGCTCATGGGAAAACACATATACTTAGCTAAACTGAATAAAAAGTGATCCCATCCCTTTTCCAACTTATTAACTTTGTGTAATATGTTTTATAAGTTGTCATGAATAGCACCAGTGTGTGCGTATGACCAGGAATGGTCTTATATGGTTGGAAAGAAGAATAGGAAGGATTCTTTGTTAAAATAACCTAGTATTGGAGTTAAGCATAATGCACACCAGGGATCTCACAGTGGGTAATTTTATTCAGTTGCTATATTTAATATTATTTTATTTGATGACAATGGCCAGTATGTTTTATTGTTCAAATGACTTCCCCAATATCTAAATATTTTAAATCTTTAAGGATGATAGTTTTAATTGTCATGTTGTTATTTTAAGTACAAGAAATGAGATAATTTATTTATTTCATTACTAATGTGACAGAATTAATGTTTAGGATGGTTGCAATCGGGCTATAATGTTATATTTAGTTATTGAATTATAGCAACTATCATTTTGTCACTCATTAATATATAGATTGTAATCAGTTATAAAGCAACAGCCTTTTATCAACCTTTTTATCATTCATCATTACAATATTATTCATACTGTTACAAATGACAGATTATAAATAGGCATATATTATAATAATTAATATTTTTTTTAGTTACAATATATATATAATTTAAAGGTTGGTTTCTCAGGATATCTTGTGACATTTGAATACCAGAGGAGACAATATAAGATTTAATTCATGAATTCTTTGCTCATGATTATTTCACTCTAAAATTGTGTTAAACTGTACAAGACAATATGAATTTTCATTTTCATTAATTACAATTTTCATACTCCTTGGTAATACATTCATATTGGCAATAACCCTTACAATATTATTAGTGCTTTTTTTTGTTATTTCAGTTCGATTTTCTTGGCCTAAATTTTATTTATTGCTTTATAAATTATATTTATCAAAGCTTTAGTTATATAATATAACTAACAATATTATAAAATCAAAACATATAAAACATTTAAATATTTGTATATTTTCTACCAGTAAAAGGCAAATAAAGAAATTTTACTGATGCAATAATATAGATGAATGATATTTTTGTCATGTATTAAATGTTGTTATATTCCAGACTTTTTGTGCATTGTGAGTTAATTTTCTATATATTTTGCTAAAGTTTATTTTAAAAATATATTTTAAATGATTTATTGATTGATTTCTAGGGCAGAAATTTTGGGTTTTCAATTAAATTAGTTTATGCAATAATTACCAAAAATATGCATACATACTATTTTTTGACACCCCATTATACATTGCTTGCAATAATTCCTCCCAAAAAGATGATAAATTATATTTTCTAAATTATTTTAATTTGGATGGTTAAGAGTTTGATATAAATTCCTCTAAAATTGTTTTTGTGAGAATTATAGATATTTTTTTGTGTTTAAATATGCTGCATAATATATTATAAATGATAAAATTAAATGGATTATAAAAAATGGTTTTAATTATTTTTATACCTGGTTATTTCTTAGTTGACTATTTAAATACATTGTGTCATTTTGTATTTTATAAACAGATATCATCAAATATGCATTGATTAAGCATGGTTTAAAATCTAAATACAATGTCACATATTACTTTTAGTGTTTTTATTTTTCATAGAGTATGAAATAATATAAAAATGACTTTAATCTAGTTTTTTTTTTATTGACTTAATTTATACACATGTCACTTGAGAGTGAAATATTTTTTGGTTATTTCTATTGCATTCATAGTGGACATTATTGACATTACTATTTATTTTATTGGAGAAAATTTTGTTATCTAAGTAATATAGTATTTTTTAATTTTTTTTACTAATTGGTGTTTCAAGATGTGATTTTTTAAATTTTGTACTTATACAAACATTTCTTTGTTTTTCAATTTCATTATTAATTTGTCCCATAAATACCCAAATTACAACAACAACATGAAATATATATATGCTGATGAATTGGAAAATGGATTAAAAGGAAATTAAATCTTCAGTATATCATTCATTTAATTTTTATTTTAAATGGTGTTATATAATGAAAAAATGACCCATATTCTAAGAATCTTTACTTGTAAGTGTATATGTAGATGATAACAACCCTTAAGCTATCAGCAATATAAGACTGCAATCGAGACAACCTCCCTTAATAAAAAAATGTCTTAGTAATTATATATATATATATATATATAATAAATAAAGTTTGATATCTGTATTCATTTCACAATATATGTAATATACAAATCAATATATATATCAAAATACAGTACAATTTATATAAATTATATTCTTTTAGAAGTACTTTCGACTATACACTTCGTAGTCTTTATCAACTATATAACGTTGAATAATCAAAACGAGACAACCCTTAACAATACCCTTAGTTCAATTCAGATTTCCCACAATTCTGTTATGAATCGCCAGTCATCAAATGTTAAGATAACAGAATTGTGGGAAATCTGAATTGAACTATGGGTATTGTTAAGGGTTGTCTCGTTTTGATTATTCAACGTTATATAGTTGATAAAGACTACAAAGTGTATAGTCGAAAGTACTTCTAAAAGAATATAATTTATATAAATTGTACTGTATTTTGATATATATATATTGATTTGTATATTACATATATATATATATATATATATATATATATATATATATATATATATATATATATATATATATATATATATAAAGAGAGAGAGAGAGAGAGAAAGAGAAATAGAAAGAGACAATTGTAAATTTTGAGAAACTAAAAATAACCAAAGCAAGTTAATATATACATCAAATTATATAATTAGTAACTGCTATTGCTAAAATGTATAGATACTAATCAAATAAAAACACATATAAAGACAGAAGCAAGCTAACTTTGGTTTTAAATTGTAGGAGGAGGGAGTGCATCTTCACTATGAAATAACTATGTTGTTAGATATGTAGATAACAATCCAATCTTTTCAAATTATATCCAAAGCCTTTTCTGGGAGTTGAGATATGTATTATTATTTATCACAGATGATTTTAGAATAAAGATAAACAAAGGAAAACATTGTTCCTAATGAACATTAATACATTTAAAAACTTAAAAACAGAAAATGAATAATAATTAATTATATACTCAATTAGAAAATGGTTTTACAAATATTTGAAAGCTTTTAAAATCAAAAAATTTCATTCTCTTAAAAATTTATTTTTGTTTGTCAATAAAATTAAATATTAATCTGATTGAAAAAAAGTCCATTGTTCAATATATATAATAATAATTATGCTTTTATCTATAGATATTCATATATGTTTTCACAAAACCACATAAATGCATGTTTTTTTAATATATATTGTAACGATCCGGATAAGATAGACTTATGTAAACTGCACTACAGGCGCCATCTAGGCATTTGAACCTAGAAAAATTTATAAAGTAGGCAGATACGTAAGTCAAAAAAAAAAAATTTTTTTTTTTTTTTTTTTTTAAATATTTTGGTTCCGGTTGTTAGCCCATGTCACTAGCTCAGTGGAATAGCAGAGATTTATATTTATGAATTCTTATCTAAGAATAATTTTTTTAAAAAAAGAATAAAATAAGCCACTGCCAGTAATTAGCACACAACATTTATTTATGCACATATATATATATATATAAGATTCAAAATTATTTTAGTATTAGTTTTACATTTTAAAATTTAACTTACATTTTTAACTTTGATTTTTGACTTTAATTTACATTTAGTTTTTATAAATTTACATTTTAATTTTTTTATAAGTTCGCACAGATGGGATTATAAAAGCTTGTTTTAATATGTTGAGTATAGATCGGTTACATAGATTACAACGGTCAAAAACATTTCAAAATAAACATAAATGATCAAAATATAAAATCATTGATACTGACAAGTGCAGAGGGACATTTATAAGTAACCCAATAGTATTCACCATAAGATACTTGCATTGTCACCAATAACTTAAAAGACATCTGAATAAATTACATTTTAGATACTCACCATGAGGTATCATTATTTATCGAATGTCTATATATTTTGATCAAATATTAAATCCAAAACATAATTAACTGATAACAAATCCATGTAAACATCTATAAACAACTTAAATTTAATGCATTTTTATTAAGTGTCGAGTATGAATAGACTACATAGATTTGCATTTGAAAATAAACATTCTATCCCTATTTAACCTTAGGCTAAAATTCATAGTCAAACTGGCATCAATTCATCTGATATATTGATGTATTCAATGTAATAAAATACGGCAGCACAAAAAGTTAAGAGAAGAAATTGCCTCTCATCAGATAGGAATATTACATCTATCTGCAAAGAAGAGGAATAAAACAAAAAACTCCATAGAAAGGAACTGCGGTATCCGACTTATAATTCCTTCCATAGGCAAATGGAAGTGTGCAGCGTATGAAGTGATTCTGCCCATAGCGAATCAATATTACATCTACTAATCACACCAATATATCCAATCCATTGACCCAATTCAACTATGACACAAATAACCTAAGATTACCCTCCCCTAATATAACTTTACAAATCTATACAGCCATTCACACCCGACTTAAGTTTAACATTTATATAATTTAATTTATCGCACAGCAAAAATCATAATAAAACTTAAAGAACAAAAAAAATATATATATATGGAAATGATTTTGCATAAATAAAAAAAAAAAATACATCAAATAATATTATTAATAAAGAATTTAGTTTGGTCAAATAGGATTCTATTTGTATTATTTACTAAAAGGTTTAGAATTTAGAGTTCTATGTTTTCAAATGAAAATAATGTTCTTACAATTTTAAAAGGTCCATAATTTGTAGTCATTTGTAATTCTGAATGGGAATTCCCACACCGTACTGAAGATATTTGTTTTGTTAGCCGTTGTTTTTATCCATCCAGAGGTTTTTGCTTTAACTGGTCCTCAATGAAGAAAACGATGTTTCACTCTCTTTTCTTTAACAGCTGAAGGAATTGAAAGTGCATCTTCCAATCCCTTCACCTCCAACTCCGTACTAATACATATAGTCACATCGTAATAATAATAATTAATAATTTTCAAACTTGTCCTTTTGTATTAATTTGAAGGATCCAATGGACGTTACGTCATGATGATGATATGGTCCTTTCGCTGAGGTCCAATTTCATTGTTTTTCATTCATTGGCTATTTGTTTCTATTATTTTCCTATCTGACCGATGTTTTTACATTTAAATGCCCAAGGTTAGTTTACATTTAACTAATTAAAACAATCATTTCCATTTCTGATTAATTAATGTGTTTTCAAACTTAAAGATATATTTTTATCTTTAAATCTCTACTGAAAATTTAGTTTTAAAACACTTTTTCTTTAATAAAGTTTTCGTTTAATATTTTTTTTTTTCTGTGCGATTTATATATACGAGTTTAAGATGATATTTAATTTCAATTTTTAATTCTTAAAGAAAATTTTTAAATGCGAACTTTTTATTTTAATTTCATGTTTATTAATAAAAACACGATGTAACGTCGTCTGTGCTCATTACAATATTAATCAATAAAGCTAGTAAGTCCTGGAATATTCCATGAAATCTCTGATAACAAGAATACGCTTAATATAGATACATGTGAATATGTTAATACATATATATGTATGCCATATATGTATCTAAAAACATAGCTGAAAATTTTTAAAGTAAATATTTGTCTGCACTAAGAGATAAATATTTATCAGGAACATTTTAAAGAAAGACATTTTACAAATTGGAACAAAAAAACGTAACCGCCTCCTTTTAGATAGAAATTTTAAATAAGAAAAAAATATATAATAAATATGGATAAAATTTAAAAAAAAAAAACAGATTAAACAATATTTGGTTTTCTCTTTATCTTCGTCTTTCTTTTTTTTTTTTTTTTTAATCATGTGAAATATTTTTGCAAAAATGTGAAAGATAAAATAAAAATGAAGCAGCTTTTATTTGTTTATCTAATTTTTAATATCTATACAATTGTATAAGAGGAAACTAAAATGTTAGAAATCGTGAAAATAGAGGGAAAATTTAATTTCATTAAAATCTATTTGTCAATATTTTTTTTATCCAATATAATAATAAAATAAAGCTGAACTTTTTTTATTAAAAAAACCAATAAAATAAAACACTATAAAAATTAAAATTTTAATTATTATAAATTGTAATAAAAAATATGAAAGTATTTATTATGTAAGTTTATATATATTCATTTATGTTGGCCTATAGTCTAAAATTTCAACAAATGTCGGCATTTTATTAACTGGCAAACATGACATTAGGTAATTTACGTTTTCAAATCTAAACTAAATATAAAAATTCCTCTTTTTAGGAATTAGCTGATCATTATTAGTATTATTTACTGATATCTAAAAAATATTAGAATGGATTGAATTGCATGCAGGATATCAGAAGTAGACATAAATAATGTAAGCATGCTCTAACTTATCCTCTATTGTTCTTTATTATTATTTGCATAAGATTAAATATTTCAGTTAATGTTAATTATAGGGACAATATATTTTTTGAATTAAAAGTTATTGCTTAATTTTATTTTTTGCTTATTGTTATTATTCTCAAGAAAGATGTAGTTAATTGATTGCATTTAATAATGTTTGTAACCAGCAGAGATTATATTACTGGCATCATTAAAATTGAAAACAACGCATCAAAAAAAAAATTATAATAATTTTTATTTATTTCTCTTGAAGATAATACATTTTAGAAAGAATGAACTCTGTTTCTGTGTATTGAAAATCAATTCATTGTATATAATAATAATAAAAATTTCAAACGATTTGTTGCTGAGAAGTTCATATAAACAATGACCTCCGGAAATGACAGAGATGAGAGGCAGTTTATATACATTGAGCTCACAAGATTTTTTTTATAGGTAGCATATTCTGTTATTTCTTATAACATAAGTATATAAATTTATAAAATGTTGAGTTTCTGTGATGCATTATAAGAATTAATTTCAATATTGTATAATGTATCATAAACTTTTAAAAGTAATTTAATTATTAATATAAAAAAAACCCTTTTGATTTTCTTCAAAACCTTAAAGAAACTGATTAGAGCACATTTGTTTGTTTGCACATTCTTGTTGTTTCTATGGTTATTATTCTGTGATTTTTAACAGTGAGAAATGAACTTGTTTACTAATATTATATATGTGAATTTAAGTTCAGTCTACATAGTCATATATTTTCAAATATTACAAACAGTGGAATGTGATCATATTTGAATTGTTTTTATGCAAATGCTTCTCAATTCAATAGAAATTTCCATATAAAGCAATTTGATCATACTAATGAAGAGACTTATGTTTGTAGATACTAGCAAATGTAAATGGAATAAAATAAGAGTAATTTTAATTTAAATGTCTATAATCTTATATATATTTATAAAATTGAAAAAAATTATTGAAGAAATATTGAATTGATTTGCATGTTCTACTATTTTATGTGTGGTGCAAACGTGATATCATTAAAAACAAGTGTTTTCTAATAATGCACCAGTTGTTGTTTTTTTATTAAGGAAAATACACGTTCAATTACAATATAAATCTTGTTGGTATACATTTGTTCTGATTTGTTACACATATTATAACAATCATTAATAAATAATTTTCCAAATTAGAAAATATACCCATTTGATACATTAGTTATTACTATGACAAATTAATTTCATGATCAGAGCAAAAAGCTCATCATTCAAACTTAGTCTATAATTATTGTGTACTAGTTTTATATCAGAATTGGCTCTTCATTTAGTGACTTAGCCAGTGATCATTGTGCAGTCCATATTTTGATTGATAGTGATCATTTGTCATTCTCCATCTAACTGAACCATTTTTTAATCTTGAATTAATTTTTAATTAGCATGCCTGAGGATTGGCTCTTCATCCAGTGGCCTAAGTTGCCCTCAGGTGACCCCAAAGAGTTTTTCCGGTGTTAATAAGTGATCCCTAAACATAGTCCTTTGAATAAATTTTTTACACACCTCCCATGGTTCTTTATTTCCATGTTAAAAACGAAATAATTCCTCGTTAACCACACAGCGTGAAGCAGGAACATTCCCATTCTAATTGCAGCAAAGACACTACTCTTTATAGCATTCCTGATTCTTCAAATTTTCGTGTTAGCTGGCATTTTTGAGTCTTGCTAGACAAAATAGTGCACCAGTTGTACACTAAAATGTAGTATTTTGTTACAGCTAAATACTAATCTATAATGATAACAACATATATGGAAAAATTGATGATATCTGGTTCTACAGAAGCTCGTCTTAGAATGGTTTTTTTTTAACGTCTTTACCCATATATTTTTAAGAGCAGAAAGAGTTTGTTCTCCCTATTTATTATTAGTAACATTCTACCCATCTAATTATCATAAATGATTTTTTCCTTATATATATATATATATACATACATACACATATATACAAAGATATGTATTTATAACATTTTATAGACCTCTCTGCAAGTATATTTTCACAACAAAGTTCTAAAATGTGTTGAATGTTTATTACGAAAATTGTTTTTTATCCAACATTTTTAGAATGTTGAAAGCAAGGCATAATATTAGGGTTACTAAAAGCTGTACTTTGTGTCAGAATTAATTTTAATATAACTCGTCAAGATGTGTGTCTTCTTCTTCTTTTTTTTAAGAAAAAAATGCTTTCAAACTTTTAAGTGTCAAGTTAAAAAATGTGAAGTTTAAAAAGTATTTGCTTCAAAATAAACAGTCTAATATATATGTTATAAATACATAGTAATTGAAATTCTTCTATCGTCTCAATATATTTATATGGGTGAATGAACAAATAAATAATATTTGTGAGAGCAAACAAATAATCCACACTTATTGAGATTCATATCTCATGAATTATATACAATTACAATCAAATATTATATACTTTCATTTGCTGTCGATCCTTTGATTTTTTTAAAATTAATATTTAAAATTGTATAATTGAATTATTTAATTTTTCCATTTTTTTTTTTTTTTTGTAAATAACATTTTAAAATTATTTTGTTATGGTATAAATGTGTTTTAGCGTCAGTCAGAAGACTACATGAAACGTCTTTCACTAGAGATTTAAACTATTGCTATATATTTTAATTCTTTTTTCCCCCATATGTCATAGCATCGGCCGGGAGGCAAACCTGCAACAACCGTCTGCAAACAACTGTTTGCTTCCTTGCAAGGCGGCGGCGCTGACCTCTCCGCTAACAATGCTTTTTGTTTTATGACCAGCGTATCGATGCTCATCTGCCCAACCCAGGATATGACGTTATTTTTCAACTAGAAATATCTATTACTGTTAATTACTATCAAGTCAATCTCAACTTCTGGTGATGTTATAAATAGTATTTCTCCAAAAATAATTATCATCTATTTGATTCCCTAGGTTGCTCAAAAATGTTCAATATGGTCATGATAGTATCCATTTCTCTTCCTACTGATCACCTTCTGTTTTATCCATTATCAACATATCTAAGAAATATACCTTTTGTATGAACAATTTGGATGTTAGTTATTTGTGCCTCACATAAGTCATTTCTGATCTAATCAAGTATTGATTAATTCCAGTGATGAAGCTATCATGACAAAAATTAATTTATATGAGCCTATGGATTTTAAGGATCCTTTTAATACATACATATATATTTAAAACAATATGTTAAGATACATATTGCAAAAATTAAAAACCCAACAATTTTAAATATGCTATTGATTTAGTCATTTTTTTTGCTATCCATGATCTTACTAAAAATTTTCGTAATCTCTGCTGTTAAAAAACAATTATTTTTGTATCATATTTTTCTCTGCACAATTTTCACATTCATCGAGAATCCTAAAAAATATATCTTTATCAATTTTCTCTATTTATTAACTGATATTTAATAGCTAACAAGGAGAAGAACCGCTATCTGAAGAAATTCTAAATCAGCAACCAAAATATAATTATTGCATTATTAAGTTTAAGGAAAGTTGTTTCTTTATATGCACTTAGAAAATAAAACCTTCTAACATTTTCTCACCTATTGTATTAAAACTTAGCATCTTGTGTTTTTTTTTTTTGTTTCTCTCGTTTCTATTTATACAACTTTCTTTATTGATTATGCTAAAAAAATATTTATATCATTTAAAAGATGGGACAAATTTAATTTTAATCTAATTAATGTTTACTATATTTATTGATGATAATGTTTTGCTTTAATTTCTTTACTAATATCAAATTTTTTTATTAGATAGTTGATTTTTGGTCTGATTATTGAATAAGATTTTTCCGTTTTTTTTTTTCTATTTTATAGTAATACTGTCTGCCAAAATACTTGCATAACTATTTATTGCCCTGCACAGAACCATAATGGCATTCAAAATATACTAAATGATCATCTTTTATATAATTATTATCATGAAATTTTACCATTACTACCCTATATATCAACTAACAAAATTTTTAAAATGTTTATTCCTTTTTATAAATGTGATGGAATTATTAAAAAAAAAAAACCCAAGTAGCATACAGTTATTTTAGCAAACAACTGCTTTCTTTTAAAAGAATTTTTCATCAAAAAAAAAAATGATTCATACAATAATCTGTTAAAAATCTATGATTTTTTTCTTCATATCATTTTTTCTTATTAATATCTCTGCCATATCATTGGGTAAACTAATAGAGTAATAGTTGTATTTTTGTTTTGGATTATTTCCATCATCTAATATGTGTGTTGAATGTCTTTAGAAAAATTCAAATTTATTTAAATATTCCAAATACATTCAACTGTTTGTAATATCATGGCAAAAAGGATAGAATATGCACCAGCTGTTAGTAATATCACAGCAAACAGGTTAGTATATACACTAACTGTTAGTAATATAAACAGGTTAGTATATGCATAGCGTTTCGAGAGGTATTAGTCTCCACTCTTCTTCGGATGTTTCTGGCCTGACCAGTGACAGTACTAGCATGATAATCTGTTTGCTGTGATATTACTAACAATTGAATGTATTTGGAATATTTAAATAAAATTAAATTTTTCTAAAGACATTCAACACAAATATTAGATTAAGGAAATAGTCCAATATAAAAATACAACTAGACCACCATCATCACAAATCTTCAGGAAAACACTAATAGAGTAATAAACTCTAAAACTCAAAGTTAATTGAATGAGGTTCAATTCTGAAACTTGTGGTATTCAAACTGTAAACTCTGAGCAATAAAGTATTTAAATATTTTTTTCATATTTATGAGACTTCACATAAAACTTGATATAAATGAATAAATTATGTTAAAAATTTCACAATGCATATCTGCATGTTTTGATTAAATTTGTGGGACTTGAATTTGATTATACTAGTTACTAAAACAGAGACAATGTACTGAAACTGACGATTTAAAATCTCTATATACTGAAACATATTATAACTCACAGAGGTTTGGTCATAATTGTTGATTTAAAGGTCAGATGCTAATATATAAGTAAGGAAATTATTTGGATAGAAATTTGAAACCTACATGAGAATGTTTCATTTTCTAAATAAATGATTTTTGAAAATTTCTTTGTCAATAAGTAATGCTTGCTTTTGCTACTTATTTAAAGAAATATCATTATCTATTTATTTATGTGTTCGTCCATATTTCCCTATATGTTCTACTTATTTATATATAGCTCTGTACCTATCTATCTCAATATATACTGATATATTTATTTATATATCTATTTACCTATATATATGAAATTAAACATTGAATATCCATAACTATAGGTGAAGTGTAAACCATTTACCTATTCCATTGTGTTTGAACTGATAATAAATAAAAGCACCATTAATTTGTTTTAAAATACTTGAAAAGCACATTTCTTTTAAAATATATAATTACAATTATTAATGAAAAAGGAAAATCAAAGTTTGTCGAATTTGAATATATTTTTGTTTAAACTGTTTTAAAGTATTACCAATAATTTATGACCTTAATTGTTTATACAAAGTTTGCCAAATTTTACTTTTTGAAACAGTGGACAATTTAACTGCACTCTCAGAAGATTACTGAATTAATATTTGTGTTAATTTTATTCAAGTATCTTAATCAAGAAATGATATATAGTAATTCACTTTAAAATTTGATTGCGATTATTATTATTACTGTTTTACTTTGAATTATCTCTTTGCATGCACTCAAATTGTAAGTGGAGCAATACTGGATTACAATCTAATCTTAATCTTTGATTACTATTTTAATCTCCAAAAAAATGAAATAGTAATTAATATTAATTTTGCAAACAATAGAGAATTAGAATACTCTATATTTTTAATTCACCTAATAATTCTAATAAGAAAATTTAATCAAGAATTAACGAAGAACCTGATCTAAATAAATAAAACAAATTATAATAATTCTATGTTTTTATAACTTTACTTATATGTGGATATATTAAGAAAAATTAGCAACCTATAAACAGTTATTTACTAATTTAGAATTAAAGTGTAACTACTATTGTGGTAAAATGATAATATTTTTTTTTAAAAAGTTTTTACATATTTTAATCAGCATATATATATATATATATTGTTATTATTTTTATTGTCCTTATATAAAAAAAAGAAGACCCAGACATGTTTGAAAAAGTATTACGTTAGCTAACATAAGATTTATTTTCAAAGATGACAGTCTAATCATAAAATGTGATTATATATTATTATTTCGAAAATACAGTATACATTTTCATCTTTATGAAAGTCGCAAAATAACAGTTTATAAGTTTAATAATTGAAACACAGGCTTGTTATATACCTGTGTCTATATATGTAATATATAGGGTATATGAGCACAGACTTTCAGACGATCCATCATTCTCCACTCTATCTAATAACACTAATACACTCAAGCACATATATGCTGAAAAGATAAATAATCACCAATATACGTATAAGTTTAAGTGATACTTAAAATTTTGAAAATTAATTTCAACAAATATTTAATCAATATAAATTATATAATATATATTAAAAAGTAACACATTACTTATGTTTCTCTAATTACAACATAAATGTGTAAACTTTAGAGTAAGATTAGTAAAATATGTATACTTATAAGCTTCATATATTAATCTGAAATAATAAATTCTTTATCAAATCAGCATATATATATATATATATATAGTATTATTATAAATTGACCATATCCTGAATAATGCTGGCCATTTATGTTTGAAGTATTTATGTTAAAAGAATTATGAATATAAGAAAAGTCTTTTTTTTTCCAAACATATTATATATGACTTTTCAGAACCGGCTACAATATTTTAATAGAAAAAGAAAATAATAGATTTGTTAAATAAATGCTTTTAGGGGATTTTTTGGATGGGTATATAAATGAAAAAAAAATTGATAAAATGTTGAGATTGGTTAAAGGGTTTGAGGTAAAGAGTATTTTTTAGTATATTTTAATTTTTAGATTTGTTTGGAATATGTGATATTTATTATTATATATTTGTATTTTTATTTTTATTTTTTCCTTATAAAAGTCTATATTACAAAATAGTCGAAACGTTGGTGTGTAGTTATATTTTATAATAGTCATATAAAAAAACAAGATTGAAAATGAAGTTTGTTGTATACATTTACATATATTGAAAGTTAAAAACTATTTTTGAAAAGAAACTGAGTAGATTAGGGATAGGCAATTGTTTTGGCTCAGGGGCCACAGAGTTTGGTGGAGGGCTGTATTGGGGGCCGCTTTGTGGAAGTGAAGGTTAGTGGAGGGCCACACCTTTTTTTCATAACACAATAAACACACTGATTTATTCTCTGTATTACCAAAGAAATATTGGCTTGTCCATTCTTCATTAAGCACATGACATTCATCAACGATTTTACATTTTTTCAGAGGGTTCATAGTTTCATTAAAGTTGGAAATGTATATATTTGTTAATGCAAAAACCAAATTGAGATTAACCAGACCAACTAATAGAGAATTGCACATTATATCTACACTGTGCATGTGTATTGATGTGGCCATCCTAGTGGAAAATAAAAGATGAATCTTTGGTCATGTATGGGAAATAAATCTCAGTTCAAGACGGATTTTTCTGATTGTCTTGGCAGGCCACATAAAAACTCTTAGTGGGCCACATGTGGCCCTCAGGCCACTATTTTCCCACCTCTGGAGTAGATGATATTTTAAATATTTTAATGTTTTTTTTGCTTTGACATGGTCTATATATGATATTGTTAAATCTTCTTCAAAGTATGGTTCTCATAAGATATTGCTCATTTTAAATCAGGGATTAAAATTATAAATTTAAAAAGCATTACTTCTCCCTCTCCTGGTTTTTTTAACATTTTTGTCTTCCATATTATAATGTATGTAAATGTATTTTAAATTTTATTTAATAAATAATCATCTCCAATATTTGTACAAATACACAATTTAAACATACAAAAATAAAGAATATTTTCAAATACACATACAGAACATTGAATAATTTTAAACCTTATGTAGCTTGTCATACAAAAAAGTCATAAAATGGTCTGCAGTCTACTGCTTGAAATACTAACTAATATGCTCCAAGTTCTCTAGGTTTCATTTAATCTGAATTTGCAAGCAGAAATCTCTTACATGTTATTCATATTATTATATTTATGGTTAAAGATTATACCAAAATCATCCTTTTCTTTATTATGCTATAGTATTTTATAAATACAATTTATTCAAACCACTTTGAACACTTTTTAGCAAAATCCTTTATTGCATATATATACCCACACTTTACATTTCAACTGCCCTGCAGTCTTCTTCAAAGCCAAAAAGACTGCAGGGCAGTTGAAACATAAAGTGTACGTATATAGAGCCAAGAAGACTGCAGGGCAGTCAAAACGTAAAGTGTATGTATCTGTGTACCATAAAGGCTTTTTCTAAAGAGTGTTTAAAGTTGTTTGGATAAATTGTGTCAAAGATTATATTTGTAAACATTAGAAATCAGTGAATATTAGATGGTATTTCTAAATGTTTCTTGGCTATTTCTAGATAATTACTTTCTCTAGTTGTGAACATTAATTTTATATTACTGTCAATCAGAAAGTATCTTTTATCTTTAAAATGTAAAAGTTTGAAATGTTCTTATATCTTAAAATTTTACTCAATTATTTAGCAAGAACAATGACATTTTTCTTCTGGGAGATTATTGATGCAATATATATATATATATGGGTGTGTGTGTATTTCTGCTAAATTATAGTAATTATATAGATAATGAAGTACTTTTCATTATTTAGATGTAATCACTATCAACTGAATTTATGTTGATGAGCAAAAGATGCCAAATGCTTTCCGAAATGCATAATAAAGGAAAGAGACTAAGAAAATAAAATTTAAAGTGACAGTATTTATAAATCAGTTTAAATAATCTATATTAATTAGACAATTTACTTTTGCTTAAATACACAATTCCTGCCAAATTATGTAATAATTGTTTTCCATCCACATAAGTTCTGTTAATAATAATAATCAATTGAGTATTTGAAAGTATTTCTGTGAATGCTATATATTACATGGTCACCATTTCTTATGCTTGCTCTTAACTGTTATTAAAACAGGAAAAACTCTCTATGTACATATTGCCACTCAGTGGAAGCCAGAGTAATCAACAGATGTCAGAAGGCTTGTGCATAAAATCCCCATCTAGTGGCTACTCATCCAATATCCCCAGACTAGTTTCTGGCTTGTGGCTTGCACTAAGTCACAATATGTATATAGAGAGAGTTTTGCCTGTTTTAATAACAGTTAAGAGCAAGCATAAGAAATGGTGAGCATGTGATGTTTATTGGCTTAAAACCAATCCTGCCTAATAGGATAGTGGTGGCTATGGTTATTAAAGAACCAAAGACACAAAAATGTATAGGTACTGAACTGAGTTCAGACCTATATGACTATGTAAACTGATGAGCTTGGATTGAAAATATTATAGTGTTTTTAATTTAAGTCTCATAGTTTTATAGTTAAGTAAAGATAAAAGGTGGATGCTGGAGGGTTGCATTAGATCCTAAGGTCTCTCAGATCCAATGCTCTTCACTGATGAAGGCCACAAGCCAGAAACTAGTCTGGGGATCTTGGATGAGTGGAAACAAGATGGGTATTTTATGCACAAGCCTTCTGGCATCCATTGATTACTCTGACTTGCACTGAGTTGCAATATATTTATAGTTTTACCTGTTTTAATGCCACATATTGTTATTCATTTGTAACATTGCTATAATTACATATAGTTTATTTTTAGCTGGTTACACAAATAGGTGTGTGTAGATATGTATGTGAAATCATCACATATTCTGTGTGCCCATATATCTGATAAAAACTTTATAAATTCTTAAAGAGTGCTATATACATACAAAGCAATTTATTTCTAAAGATGCAAACCAAATTTTAATGTTAACTTGACTTAACCAGCATGCATATAAATAAGCATAATGAATTTGCACCAAGTGCATGTGAGTATGGATTGACAAAATCTTTTCAAAAATATTTTAGTAATACTTATAAATGTTTCTTTCAACTACACCTAAAATGATAGCCATGTTAAAAAAATCATGAGGTCTTCCTTCATGGATGTACATTTATGTATAATATTTACTAAGGCAATAAACCTAAAGCATGTGTGGTTGAAAATGTGAAGGTAGGGACCTCTACAGGTCTTAACCACAATATAATAAATCTAGTCAAATTCAAACATATAATATACCAATAATAACTCTTTTTCTTTACATGTTTGGGTGTCTGGTCACATAATGTAAATTATACATGTAGTCACTCTAGACTATCAATCTTTCATAAAAATAGAACTCATCAAACTAGCTTAATAGAAAACTTAAGATTAAGATTAGTGAACTAGAAATGATTAAAAGACTATTTAAATACAAAGTTAATAACTAAAATACATTTATTTGCAACAGCATAAAAAGAATCATTAGTACATCAATAATAACAGTGATGAATATAAAAAAAATAATCACTTTACTTTCACTTTTCATATTTTTCATTCACATCATCATGTCTATTTTTTGTCTATAATACTTTTTAACTATCAATAAGTTAAAGAAAAAATTAAATACTAAACTATTTATTAAAATTTATAACTGTGGCTCATTCTTATTGTCTCAATGTATTTCTACAAGTATATTCACAAGTGTTTTTAAACAAAGATAGAATATTGTATATAACATCTTTGATGTCTTCATTAATTTGTATATCACTTACTCTGTGTAATAATCAGTACTGAACTGATCATTTATGATATTGCTTTTGACAGCATGCAATTAACATCATTGTATATTACAATTATACTGAGACTGAATTTTTAGCAGAATCGAATTGTGAAAAGAACGTATCCCTTAGCAACACATTTTTATGCAATAACATAAAACCTGGAAATGCTATAATAATTGCTATATCCTGGTTATCAACTTAATTCATAAAAAAATAATATTATTAAATTTTAGAAATATTACCTTTTATATAATCTTTTATTTTGTACAATGAATTATTTTATTTTTTCATTATCATCATACAAAAGCATATTGGCATAATATATACACATTGAATATCATTAGTCCGTATCTTTTTCCAAAATGGAAAATTGTATCAATTTGAATGATCACTCAAATAATATAATAATAATAAAATGCCACTTACAAATAATTTTTTTATTCATTGTATATATATATAACATTTATTCAACAATTCATTGTATATATATATAACATTTATTCAACAAAAATGATATTTAAACGGTTTGGTTTAACAAAATGAAATGTAATTTAATTAAAAAATATTTATTAAATATAATTTATAAATAAATTTAATTGAATATGAATAATTATTTTTAACTTTAAGAGGATAGGATAAAAGTAGAAGGCTTTTCTATGATAATTTTATAATTTGTAATATTTGTTGCTTATATATATGTATTTTTAAACATATTTGACTATTTTATCATAATATGTGTTATTTACCAATTGTTTTGTTTTTATTATACATGATAATGCTTATCTGACAGAAATACAAGAAAAAGATGGTTCCATCATTCTATCTTTTTCCGTATTTCTGGCATGTGTTTTTGGATTGACAGTTCCATATGCAGTCATTATTACATCTGATTGGCTGTTACATAAGCATTTTTAAGGCACATCTGTCGAAGGTTTTAGTCTTTCACATTATTATTATATCATCTGCTTGCACTTAATAAATTTAATATATTTATAAATGCATTAATCATTATTAATCATTTACTAGGCTAAAGATTATCATATTATCCCTATCCCAGATTTAAACTTTAAATTCAATTAAATATTAGTATATTTATTTATATTAAATATAATCACATGAAATCATTAATCCATTTTTAATTTTTTTCCCCCTATGTATTATCTTTTAGATGTGCTTAAAACATTTATTCCATCAATATATTTGGGTCATGTGAATAAAGATACTATAAATCAAATTGTAGTAATTAAACAATGATAAATATTGAATAAATAATGAAGATGCATAAGAGGTTGTGAACAGAGATTATAAAAATATGTTGATCAAATTAAAAATCCATATTAGGGGCCATGTATTTTTTTAGATATCTTTACTCATACATTCAAGAATGTATGATAAAAAACAAGTTTTAAGTTCATCTAATAAATGTAATATATTGTATGAATTTTGGCTTCTTAATATTTTTTTTCTCCCCATTATTTACTTACTGTAACTTTAATGTTTTTTTTTTTAAAAAAAAAATCAGATTTATTCCCTTATAATATATGAATATTTATCATTATAAAAAGCCTCTACCTCTGTAAAGATAAACATTTTATCTTACACATCTAGCAATAATTTAATAAATATATGAAAAAATTAATAATTTAATAAAATTTATATAAAATACAAACATCTTTTTAATTTTTAATTTTTTTAATTTTAAATATTTTTCTAACTAAAGAATATCATTTTCTTCTAATGTGCCGCAGAGATTTTTTTTGACATTTTTTTTACAGAAGGAAATATGTTTTTTAATAATCAGTAAGCAAAAAAAAAAAAATTATGTAATAACAATCAAAGAGTTTTATCTCTCTGAATAAAATTTGCATCTAAAATTCTTCTTGCATAAAATGAGAATAATAAATCAATATTTTTATTAACATATAATTTTTTAGAATATATTATAATTAAAAATATATTGTGGATGTTTTATTAATAACTATCACCTCACATATTTATATTTGCTGATTAGAATATAATTTTTTTTTGCGGTTTTACAAAAAGTTACTTTTTGCTTGCATTTATATAATTTATGAATTTTAAAAAAGGTCTACATGTGCATATATATATCTTCATTACTAGGCTTATTGAAATAATACATCAAACATAGCATTATGTTATATATAGAGTTCGCAAAACAAAATCTTAACAAGCTTTGAGAATGCCCTCAACCCCAGATCGGTTTTTGCATCTAGCATCGTCAGTGAGGTGCTAGCATATTCATTAGATTAAAAATACTAGGATTATCCCAGCACTTTATCTAATATATAACTATTGAAAAGAAAATCTGAAACCTTCAGACATCTATATGTCTAAAAATCCGGCAATGTAACTCAAATAGCTAGATTTTTAGACATATTGATGTCTGAAGATTTCAGATTTTCTTCTCAATAGTTATACATTAAATAAAATGCTGGGCTAGTCCTAGTATTTTTAATCTAATGAATATCCTAACACCTCACTGACGATGCTAGATGCAGAAACCGGTCTGGGGTTGAGGATATTCTCAAAGCTTGTTAAGAGTTTGTTTTGCGAACTCTATATATAACATTTGTAAACATGAACTTTATTAAAATTAGGTCATGTGTCATCTGACTTGATTTTTATCAAACATAGCATTGAATGCCACTTTCTCTCTGCTATCGTGTCTGTATTTGAAATTGTAGTTTCCACTATTTATTCTATTTGAGAGCCATCTATTACAATTTTCAGTAACTATGCACACTTTACAGCTGTGAAACAGAGTGCATGACTGCTCTTCAAACAAGCATAAATAATAATGTTAAATATTTTATTACAATATTTAAATAAATTTTATAGTTTAGTTTTATTTAAGAGGAGTATATATAAATTATAATTATTTTTTATAATTTTTCTCCAGAAAATAAAATATTAAAAAACACCAAGCACTGCTTATAGAAACCATGAATTCATATTTTTGCAAATACCATTAATGGAAGAAGATTTTGGCTTAGTATACCAACATGCAAACACTATTCTAAAACCTTAAGAATGTTAAACAGTGATCTATTGTGTATTTTATCATAGGGGACTTCAAATAAAAAAATATTTGAAGACATTTAAAAAATAAAAAAACACGTTTATAGTTCCAAATTGTTTTATTAATTAGACCTGTATTGCCTATTCATACATAACTTCCTTAAGTATTTTTTTAAAAAAGTATATATAATTGAAATATACAAATATGTGTAACACACCTTGCTTTATTTATATATTTAGTATCAGTAACAAAAAATATAATAATAAAATAAAAACAATATTATAACTATAAATATTTATTTACTAAGTTTGTTCATTAACATTTTTAAGTTATTAAGCTGTCCCTCAGAGCAGAGAAGATATTGATTTTTCATTTTCTTTTAATAAAACACTTAGATATGGTATGCATCCATATATCACTAGCTTGTCTATTCTCTCTGTTTTTCTTTTATTTTCAAAGAAACTTTATTAGTGAAATATATGACTACAAACTGTGATGTTCAGATGAAGAACATGTGTCAGCAGGAGCTTCTTGCTTGGGAACTAGAAGTATCAGTGTTGCCATTTTTGTCAAATCTAGATGAAGAGAAAAAAATATGTATGGTTCCACAGAGATAGCATGGCAGAATTAAGAACATGAGTCACTTGGAATCTTGAAAAGGTTCCATGTATTCTCATAGATAAACTTAGTAGAGAGAATTTTGTCTTTACTTTGGAGTTCGTTTATGGGGTGTTGAATATCATTTTACATCACATGATCCATATGGAATATGTAATGAAGGTCGAGATTCTTATGATAGGAAAATCTCTCTCTTTAATGCAATCTTTAATGGAGAGGATTTTATAATAATCGATTGCTGAATTTTGGGCTATGATTTGCTTCACTGGTCCGAGGCCTGGGCAGGTTAATATAATGTGCTCAAAGATCTCATCCTGACTATGGCAGATTGGGCAGGAAGGATCTATGTTGTTCAAGAATCTTTTCTGATATAAGAACCAGTTGGTGGGCATAGCATTAAGATTCACTTTTATTAAATAGTCCAGTAATTTGGGCTCTAATAGTAAAAACTTGAATAATGTTGTGTTCTTTTGATTAGACATGCCTAGTTTTGTTTTCATTTGGAAGGATTGAAGGTTTATTAGTGAGTGTGCAGTCCATATTGTTATCTTTTTTTAAAGGCACCTGGAAAATCAGAAAAATAAAAGATATAAAGAATTGGCTGAAGTTAGAAGAATAGCATTTGGATTCACTTTCATTGCAAATGCAGGCCAAAATTATTATTCTGATCTGACATGCTGCAATTAACATATCTTTGTCTAGAAAGAAATGGCAGATCCCAAATTTGGAACTATTTAATTTTTTCATTATTTAAGAATATAAAATTTATGGCAAATCATACAAGCATTGCAAATACTTTAAATTTTTAAATATTTATTACATTGTTTGAAATTCTGTTTCAATGAACAATTATAATTAAATAATAAAATATTTTACCTACATCAATTTAAGTCTCTCAAAATATGCACAACAAGCAAACACTTGTTTGCATTCAAAAATCTATTTACTTTGTACTATTTCTGTTTGGATTGAGATGATATCAAGAATAAAACATTGCTCAAATAATGTTAGTGTGAAAAATTGTAATGCATCGAAAATGTAACTCCATAATGTAAATATTTGAAGTTATAATATAGAAAATGGATGTTGATTATAGGTCAGATGAAATACTTTTAATATATATATACACATATTTTTGCTAATACAACTATTAATGTTTTAAAACAAAATTTTAATAATATGCTTTCTGTCCTTTCGGAAGCTCCCTCTTCATGTGAATTCTGAAGCATTCACTTCCTTCAACTTTGCCAAAGTCCACAAGCAAAAGTGGTAACAACAAAAACTAATATCAGTGAAAATGATCAATTTAGATATTAAAAATAAATGATTATAATTTACATTTTTGTCTAATAATGATAACCTGGGCAAAAAATAAAATTTAAATATTAACTGAAAGTTTTGTGTTTAAGTATTATTTTTATTGTCTGATATCTAAATTCCTCTTTTTTTAATCATCCTATTGATTTTTTAAATGTTACTTCAATTTTTTAGTAATTGGCATTTATTATTTTGAATATTCCTCTATTCATTTTTCTGCCAGTATTTATTTTAAAGTATTTTTTTTATATAATAATAAAATGATATAAATATATGATTATATTTAGTTAGTACTTGTCTGACCATAAATTAATACAATGTATACAATTTTGCAAATTAATCTAAATATGAATAAAAAAATTACTAACCATGTCCATACAAAAACTATTTTTGTAACGTGTATATTATTTAAAACTCTATATTAATAATTATGCTTAAAATATAAGATGACTTGTAATTGTTAATGTTATAATTAATAAAATTTATGCTGCTGTTAGTGACATTAAAATTTTTTAGCTGTTTATCATTGAAGAACACTTTTTTTCATTTTTTATTATTAAATTAAATTACTATTTGATTTAACTCATTGCTTTATTGCTAATGAATATTATACAGATCCATTCTTATACTGTTAAACTGAATTATTATTCAACCATTAATATTATAATAAATTTAGACTATATATGAAAATTTTGTGTATGCCTTTTTTTTGGCATAAATATGAATGTACATATCTCAAAAATGGTGTGAATATTATTTTATATTTTTCAATGTAAAAAATATTGCAAAACATGACAATAATGATGTATCTTTTAGTTAATACACAAAGTAGAGAACATTATTTTATCAAATTAATTGAAAAAAATAGGCAGAAAATTAAAAGCCTTAAATATATTTTTAAGTGATATCAAAAGGCATATAAAGTAAATTACATTTATAAAATATAAGGATTATTTCATAAGAAACTGAAAATACAATAATATAAAACATAAAACATCTAATATTTTATCTAGTCTAAAAAATTTTCACAGAGGTTTAATTTTACTTTTAATAGTTTTAATAGATTAAAAAAATAAACAGCAGAATAAAATTTCATCTACCAGCCCAATATAAAGGAACTGACAAGAAAAAGGCAATAATCACCAGATGTATCAAATATTGGGTTACAAAACTTTGTTTATTCTATAATCAAGAATTGCTAGCTATCCATTTTCTGATTAATATCGGATGGTTAGTTAGAATGATTATGGAATGTTTATCTTAAATACTTAGAATGTTGAATTTTTTTTCAAATTTATTATATTAATTAATGAAATGATATTTATATATTATATCATTAAAATAAGTTGTTTCTTTTAATTAAAAAAAAGCAAACTTCAAAATTTGTTTTTAGCATTAATTTAAAGAATGAACCAAATGAAAGAAATAAAAATTAATCTGCCAATAATCTTACCAAGGTTTTAGATACCTAGATTATATTTCTTTATGTATAAATAATAGTAAATTTAATTCTAAAATTTACTATTGAAAATACCCAACATTAAAATAATAGTGATAATAAATAATTTTCCATTGTCATTTAGTGCAGTAGTAAGAGTGATGGATTGAAGAGTTAAAGGTTTCTGAATTTTGTTCGTTTGCCACCTGTTGTGTTTGAAAGTTACTTAACATTCTAAACAACTATTTTTTTATATTTATTACTAATAAACAACAATTTACATCTCATAATATTGCAAGAGAATACAATTAATATATTAATTTTTTGAATACATTTATTTAATTAAAAGCAGAGCAAATTTTAAATATGTCTATATGTTATTTTCTCAACGTAAATAGAGTATCTAGGCATGAGCATACAATTGAACTATGATAACACTCCATTATTTTGGCCATTGCATGTCATTACTTGTTTGCTTTAAACACAATTATTTTAACTTCTCAGTGTTTATAACTACTTTACAAACTTGTAATTATTAAGATTCTAAAAGTTAAGGGTGCTTAACCTTTTGTCTGGTGAAGCGGCCATATTGAATATTTAAAAAATTATGTTAAGTCACAAATTTTACCATAACTTAAGTTTGTATTTTTCAAAAATAATATAATATATATTATTTTATACACAGAACACCAAAGAAGGTAATTAAGCTAAAAAAATATATAGTCATTGATATTCAAAGATAAAAAAAAAGTAAAAGTTAATATTTCTAATAATTATTTTCATATTATTTCATAAATTCAAAATTATTATGCATACAGCTTAAAATTATATTTTTTTTAGTAGGTTAGTTGGATTCATCATAAGATTTATAAAAAAATTAGTATATAATAACATTTACTTAAGGTAATCCATCACTTGAAAACTTTGTAGAATAAAGATATTAGTACCTTTCATTTTTCCAAGTAGCCCTTCAAAATGTATTTCCATACAGGCGTTTGCAGTGAATATGTCATCCCTAATAATAAGTAGTTAATATTGATCAATAATTAGTATAATTTGAATGTTATAATAAAGAATGTCAATACAGTTTGTAATTTATTAAAAAGTACTACTAAAATAGCCACTACATGCAAAATAAAATGTGAATGTAATATTAATTTCATTATAGAGTTAACCTTGAGGTATATGAGATAGTAGTTTAGAGTCAGTGCGATGTGTATTATTTATCCTATCTTTATAGGTTTTGATGGCTCATATTGTTTCATGCTACTATGACCATAAATTTAGTAATAGTTTCATCCCTTCACATTTGATATGCAGCTCTGAAATTTACATTGCAGTAGTCTATAATCAGTCTAAGTTTTTATATATATACTGTCAAAATCTTTACTTTTAACATTTGCGTATTTTTATTATTATTGAAATGCAGACAAGACATTAGATAAAAATCTAAATTGGGTCATAATATTTGCAAAATATGTTTATCCTTATCTCATATCACCTAATTCAAATACTGGACCCAAACCCACATCATATCAAAAAATGCAGATAATCACTATATAAATTTACACAATCACGAGTTATTTTTTATCAAATATAAATTCAAATAATAATTAAAAAATATATAAAAATAAAATAAGTAAAAAATGTATAAAAATAAAATAATAACTAAATATATATATATATAAATAATTACTTATCATTGAGTCCTCATAATGTCTTCTAAATACATTGGTCAAAAATTGTATTTTTTCTGATGTACTTTTAGCGGCAAATATTCTTCCATTAACTAGCAAAATAATGAGAGAAAGGCAAAAAAATTCAATTTACTTGATCACAAAAATTACCATAAAATTGTCAATTTTTATGATAGAAAAATATAACTTACTTTTTCTCAAATATAAGAAAAAGATGAATTCACGATGTAAAATTCGCATGTGTAGACTGCATAGTTTTCCCACAATTCTAAACTGAATCTACAAATTGCAAATTCGAAAATTCTATAGCACTGTGTTCATGCATAATAACAAATTAGTTAATATATATATATAAGCATCAAACTTTTTTTCATATTATATGTATAGCTCACCAGTGTGTGACTAAATATATAATGCAACATTATTATTTGACAATCTAGCTTTTATTTTAGTATATGTGGGATATTCAACAAAGTTATAACTTTGCTTTTTATATTTAAGTATATATTAATATATATCTTGGATATATATAATCTAACCTCCCCCCGCGCATTCTCACCCCAAAATATACTGTTTATTACGAATCAGGTTCTAGCTCAGTTAACAAATAAATAAATGAAATATTCAGCATTAATTAAAATGATTACTAGCTCTAATTTTAAAGTACAAATATGGTTCAATTTTAAAATGAATTAAGCAAATATTTACTATTTTCATGAGACATGGAGTGACAATACAGGGAACGAGATAGACTACATTGAGCCATTATCCACACGATACTACCTCAATGGCATAAGAATACTATCCTCCCTTTTTACTATACCAAATAGCTAACTCATAGTATTCTTACGACTTTCTGAGCTCTATTCACTACGATTAAAATAATAATCATATCTTAATCTTCTTTATAACAAGAATCTAGCTCAATTAAATAAAATGAAGTAAAATAAAATAAAATCTCAGGTTCATAAATTGTATTCTATCTGATTTAAAATTACGGTAGTAAAATATGAAAAGGGAATTTTATGTCATAATCTACTACACAGCAACTAATAATAATAAAAAATAATAATAACAATAATAGTATAATATAATCTTATTTCTTCCTAAATGAAATAAATAAATACGTGTACGTGGTAGTATTTTAATAATCTGACAACAGAATACGTGTGGCAACATTAGCATATAATTTAATGTAATATTGTGGCAACCGACTTATGACCAATAAATAATATAAAATTATGATCTTTTAATTTTAACATACCAATAAATTCTCAAAATTCTTATAACATTTTTATGTTTACCTTTTGTGCAAAATTTATATGTCTGTTTCAATTATAAATGTATCGTGATTTCATGCATCCATGTGGAGAAATAACAACTCGGACACAAAAACTTTAAAACAAATTTAAAACAAAGTTTATTAACAACATAAATAAATTAACAATATTTTTACACTATATACATTGGATATTCCTTACTCTCATATCTCAACTTAGTTTATTAGTTTATAGAATGAAATCAAAATATTATTTACTTTTCCTAGTTAAATCTTTTTTTTTTTTTAACACTTAAGAAAATACAGTATTATTACTTGATTTATTATTATGGTTAGCTTATTACAAAATGCATTTCTTATATGATTATCACAAACACTTTTCATCCCTAATATTATTAAAATTACATTTTTTACAAAATTTACATTCGTAGTAAAATTCTACAAAATAACAAAATTTAGTTTCATATTGGTTGTATGGAATCTTACAAAGTCAAAACACTATTCTACATTCAGTATTAGGTTTTTATTATTCATTATCCGATGTTTATTAATCCTAATATTCTCATTCAAGCCTTACTTCGGATGATATAATTATAACTATTAATATACCATGCACCAGTATATGTTTATTATACCTTATTGAATTTTCTCTTGATAAATATGCAATACTCATTCCCTCCAACATTAATATTTTTAAAAAAAATTCAAATTTTATTATTACTTTAAAAATACTTGGTTTAGATTTTTTTTCAAAATCTTATATTCATTTCTGAATTAATTTTACAATATATTATATGATTCTTTCTCTCTTTATGATATTTTGGACTTTCAATTTTAAAGTTACACAATTCTATACATTCAAGCAAATAAACTATTCTTACATAAACGATAACATATCTTCAGTTCTATTTTATTCATTATTTCTTTGAAAATATCTTTCTGACCGATGCAGATTCATGAAATAAGGATAGCGAAGATAGATGCATAGGATCAAAATACAACTAGAATATTACTTGTCATATACCTTGACAATCATGGCACAGTGAATTAAAAGACATTATAGAGGAGTGACCTTTACCTGTCTACCAACCTCTATCATAGGAATGATGCTAAAGCTATTTCTTCAGCTTTATTCTAACATCAAAAGTTTAAAGATATACAAAACACTGTCCAAACCATATGTATTCAGTCATAGGACTTAGTTAACTATACTAAACCACACAAAACTAAATATGATCCAAATCCCTTATATTTTCCTATTTCTTAAAAAAAACATCATCTTGGTTTCCTCTCCACTAGTACTTCCAAGTCACTATCCGATCTTATTTCTCAAGATTTTTTCTATACTGTACATCAACAAATACATATCTGCATTACTAACAATAATAAAATTCATTGATATTTTAAAACTACTCCACTGTTCTATAAGAAAATCTTTTTACTACTTTCCTCCGTATATTTAATCATATACAAACTATTTAAATATCTGAATACTTTATCACATGAAAGTTCAAAAGAATCACACAATTGTTCTTTTAAATTATATTATTAATATACTTTAAATAAATTATTGCATGCATATTCCGAATTACTCCTATTTCATTATATGTTAAAATGTTGCATAAAATGTGTACATATAATTAAGACTTTCACACTTCATTCTTAGGTCAATAGATGATCTAAAAAAAAAATACATTATGCATTACAAATAACAATCAAAATTACCAAACGACCTTTATCTCCTCGATCGCGTTCCGTAGGCTTCACCATCCATTTGATCCTTGTAGATATAAGATTCACATCCATACACTTTATTTTTAAACACTATTTCTATAATTTATCAAGTTATTATATTTAAATTTTAATATTAATAAATTTATGTTTTATGTTTTCCCTAATCTCACATAACATTTTATATTTTAAAATAAATTAGTAAAAAATATTCAAACTATATTTACTGTACTCCTTCATCAAATTTTCTTAAAAAACCGTTCATACTAAAGCCAAAAAAAAATTGTTTATCATTTCTTTTCCATTCACTTAATGTTCCTCTCCCTGCTTGTTCAATTTTAAGGTAAAACAAATATCACTTCGTTCAATAAATATTCATGAATGATAATCCTTGGTTTTTATAATATTTAATACAATTATTAATTATGATGTTAGTTAATCCCGTAAAGAAAACTTCTAAATATTCTCTTCTAATATTTCTTGCTAATATTTTCTCTCGCACGACTTTGACTTTTACGATGCATCTTCTCAGTACTTTGATTTAAATATTCAATAAAACTTTTCAGTTTCCATGGATTCATTTCATTAAGTAAATTAGATTTATAATTTCCAAATCTTTATCTTTATTCATCATTTCTTTAATGAACACTTTATAATATTTTAATTCTTCTTAGAGAAAATTTTTCTGTTCCTTTTTCATAAAAAACACAATAGCTCTTTCATATTATTATTCTATAACTTTTTTCCTTCTTTTAAAATTCTGGTACTATATACTTTGTAATGTTTCCTTTAAAAAGACAAACATTCTTTCTCCATTATAACTTTTACATAATTTTTTCTTTATGACATACGCATCTTAATTTTTCCATAGAGAAGAATAAAAAAAAAACTTCGGAGTAGCCTTTTAAAATTGTGCGTCATAATTTTTCCTGACGGCAAATATCTTTTCTTTTAAATTTTCTGTATAATGTCCAAATTATATTCATCTGAGTTCTAATGATTGTCTGGTTGCTCACAAATGAACTGTATTCAAGGCACTTTACAATTATTTTTACTTTATCAATACTTTTAGGTATTTTTTTCTGTAGTATTTCCATTTTTACTGCAAGGTTTCGGCTAAACTTGAATAAAAATCCTGGCAAGAAATCTTTTAAATTAGCCTTCCATTTAAAGGCAGTTCAAAATATTATATTTTAAAACAAAACTTTTAAAATAAATACAAAATTTTTTAAATTATAACACTTTTCTAGCTTACGATCTTATACAGCTAAAAATATGTTCCTCCTTCCTTTACTTACACATTCCTTCTCTCCGCTCCGTCTAATTCCTATTTTTCATCTGCTAAAATACCTCCGTTGATTGGTTAATGACTTTTTTAGCGCGAACAAATTTACACATTTTTAGTTTTATAATAGATTAAACTTTTTAAAATAAAGAATTTATGACGTCATGTTTTAAAATATTACTTAGAATAGTATTTTTAAACTCAGTTATAGTTTTATCAAAATCATTTAAACTTTAAAACAATTATTAAAATAACATTTAATATTTCAACTTTTACTTTAACGATAGATAGCAATTACATTTAGTTTTATAATTCACAAACTTTATTATTATATTCTAACAAGTGTGTGTGTGAAGGTATATAATATACAGTCACATGATTACTAACTTTATCAGATAATTTTTAATTTAATTTACGTCTCGGTCTAAATTACCAAAACTGATATGTTTTATAAAATTTGGAAAATAATTTTAAAATGTAGAACTAAATATAATTCTCACCATCCCAAAGTTTATCTTAAAATATATTAGATTAAATTTGAATATTAATTATAATTATAATATTACATATCGCGTTTATTTAATGTATTAGTTTTAAAACATTACAATTGAATTGTTAATATACTTTTAACTATTTATAGCTGTATTATTTTATATGGCCAGCTTTTACAACCATAAGCAAGGATATAATTAAGCTTTATTTAACTGTTCTTTTAAAATAATCCATTACACTTTTATATACCAGGTAATTTTCAGCCTTAAATTGTACTATAAAATCTAATCGATCATACAATTATCAATATATTACACAAACGTATTTTAAAATTTAAAATTTTTTAGCAATTGACCATTCTACCTTATTATGACCTATAGATAAGGGCACAATATATATATATATATATATATATGTGTGTCTATATGTGTGTATTGACATACAAGCATTCATTCTATATATATATATATATATATATATATATATATAATGAATGCTTTATCTGCTTCAATAGTTTCATCACAAAATTAAAGCTACCGTTTATTTTTATAAACTTTTCAAAGAAAAATATTTGAAAGTTTTATATGCTATAGTGCTCATATGCAGTTATATTTTTAAATTCTGTAATTTTACTTTTTGGTTTGAAAATAAGTTTCTTTGGCCACTTATTGTTTTTATTTTATCTTTTGTAAAAATATTCTAATTAAAAAAGTTTTAATCCTTTTTTTTCCAACATGCATTTTAATTTTAAAAAAGTTTTATTTGCAATAAAGTTTATTTTTGTTGTGATGATTTTAATTTATTTTTAAAAGCTGAAACTTATTTTTGCATTTACTTTTCTTTAATTAATTTTGGATAAGATATGAGCCGTGGTCAGATTTTTAATTAAGATTGAGCCTGAGATAGAGATTTGCCCTGGGAAAAAACTTCTAATTAAAGATGACAAGGGAGATAAGAGTGCATATAAATAACTCTGGGATTTTGGAATAATTATTATTCAGCTTCTTTTGCCAATTAATTTCATTCAGCTTCTGTTTATCATTCAGCCAAAAATTCTCAAGATTGCTGTCCCTATTTGGGTACAGACATTGACAATATCATCTTTTGTTATCTGCCATTAAGAAATTCTGCTGAAATTATATTCCTGACCTCCATTCAATAAATAGGATCATCTCTGCAGAATGCCAAAACCATACACTATGTGGAATCTTATCTACAACATGCTATGCTAAACTAATCCAAAGACAAACCCCAGATTCTGAATTGTTCCTGCAAGATCATGTCATAATAGCTTAAACAAAAAGAGATATAATAGCATATTTCAGACACATACTGAGGTGTTTCAACACTAAAGAAAAACTTAACATTAAGAGGAATGTGGAATACAATTGTCTATATGGTCATTTTTGAATGTGATGGACATGTCAGATTAGGCAGATCATTTGCCATGAGTTCTATGAGATATTGCATATAGTCAGAAATTATGAAAAATGGAAAACTGTTGAGTCCTTTACATGATATGAATGTATCCTTTTTATGGTTGCAGTTTAAAATGATGGTGTGTGCTAATGAAAACTGATCTTCAATTAAAATTACATATATATATTATATTTTATCTTTTAATATATATATTATATTTTATCTTTTAATTATATAAAAGACTTCATTATTTTATTATGAATCTCTAAAATTACAGATAATTGAAGTTAAGTATATGAAATGCTAGAATAAACTTGATAAAAGTATGAAAACAATGTTAATCTTTAATGAATATTGATGAAGAAATAGTATCACTTACTTTAGTTGTTTTTTTTTATGATCTCTAGTAACCTATCTTCAAGAAAATAATTTAACAACCAATTTCAACAAATCTGTCATTCTTTTAATTATAATAAAAAATATTAAGCACATTTTTGTGACTAATAATCTAGTTGTGTCTATTTCATCATCATAAGCATTTATTTGTAAATAAATATGTCCATTTTAACTTTACAACAAAAGATAAACAAAGATAGAAAAATAAATGTTGTAAAGTTAAAGTGATGTTTTGGAACAATGAACTACAATTTTGATTCTCTCATCCACTTGACATTTTTTGAAAGCTTTTTTTTTTTAATTTTTTTGCAGAAAACATTATTTTTTGAAAGACTTGACCATCATGTTTAATGGTATAATATTCTACTCCTTTGTCAGTTTCATTCTGCCAATAACAATAATCAACATTGCAATTATTAGACAGTATTTGATATTATCTTTATAATGTAAGTAGGATATACTTCACTGCTAAAATCCATGCTCAAGTTTACCATAAATATTTTCTTATTATTTATATTGCGGTATTGATATATTAAAAATAAGTATTATATTAAAATTATAATCTCATATGTATTTTATCAACCTGCCAGCTATAGTTTCTGATATATAAAAGGTTTTGAAACAAATAAATGCTTTACTTAATAAAATATATTTTAATTATTTTAAATGAATATTTATAATGTATCTGTAAAAAAAAAAAAGAAGTACAGTACAGTATAAAAAATAATAAAAACGTACATTTTGAAACAAAAATCTTATGAAAAATATTTTATTAAAGCCTTATGACGAAGGCAGAAAAGAGGATAAAAAATAAATAAAATAAATTAATTAGTGGTAAAAAATAAAAAAGTACATAATAAAAATTATCTGAATAATTGGTTGAAATTACATTTGGAAGAAGTGAAAATTGTATTGTAAAAGTTTTTAGTATTTTAATGTGTTTTGATAGTATTATTGGCATTTCTTATGTTTTAAAGTTTAATGGTATTATGTAATAGCAATAATTTATATATAATTAATTAATTTACATATGAGATTATGTAATCACAAAAATCAGTATCATTTTAGTTGGTCAGACTAAGATTTTATCCTGACTGGTTTTTATTTTCTCAATAGCAAACTCAAAACAATTTTTTGCTTTCACGCAATCTATTAGCCAAGCGTTTAGGCAACATTATTCATATTACATACGAAAATACTCTTGATTTATTTCAAACGAATCACACATTTACACTTAAAATTGTTTTTGTTTCATTTAAATTTTATTTTTAAAATGATATTGTATCGTTTTTATTATTTTATCAAAAGAATTTCAATGAAAATTAAATGATTTTTTATATTTTTGATTTTTTCTTCTTAAAAACTAATCTCACATTCACATTTTTATTATCTTTGTATCCTTTTGTTCTAAAAGTATACAGGGTTTTTTTTTATTTGCATTTTTTTTATCTTGTTAAAATGAATGGTCTTTTTGTTTCTAATTTGTAATTTTATCCAGAAGCGATTATTTATTTACAAATAGAAAAGTGAGGGAAGAGGGGAGATAAAATTTGCATTAAAACTATTTTTGAAATATAATTGTAATTGATATTAAAAGTTTGAGTCAAAAACTATATATGTTGACACACAAAAATAGGCGTATGTTTGGGTAACAAACAATATGTAAAACAGTCTAAATATCCTTTGCAACTCAAAGACATCTTCAAAAGATCTCTACAATGGATCAATAAATAAGAAATTATTACTCACGAGTTTAACGAAATTACAGGTGGTGAAAGTTTACTTTTCTTCCGTGTTTTGCTTACTGAATAAGAATAGCCACCCACAACGAATAATTAATTAGATAGCTAACTTGACTGCATTATATCTGGGGGAAAAATCAATGTTGATTATCTTAAATGAATATGGTCATTCTAATTCTAAAAAAAAAGAAAAGTTTTCCACTGTACAAGACAACATCATAAAATATCAAGCAGAAAACTTTTCTTTAAGAAATACGTCAACACCATGTCTAGTTGCAACTCTTTAATGTATTCTATTATTTGCCATATCTTCTCAACGCGAATAATTGACATTGCTTTTTTTTAGAATGCCTTTGAAATATTCCTTATAACATAGGCAAGGCCTACCTCTCCCATGAAAACTATGCTCAAATTTATCAAAAACAACCTTTTAGGTAGATTTGCATTGTTCATTGGTTTTACATATTTGATTTCTTATTCATATAAGATTTATATAATTGTTGTTTTGATTAATTGAAAATAATCAAATTTTTATAAATCAACTTTTAGTAGGCAGAAAACATTGCACTTTTTACTCTACAAGTTTTAAACTTTCCATCTATCTATCATGACAAAAGTTGTTTGTGTATATTTCATGTGATCTTTTCAAAAGCAACACAAGTTTATTAGCTCCTAATTTCTTTAATAAAAAGCAATGTAAACAAATATTAAAAACGTTTGGTTATTAGTGACAATTTACAATTACTGTTCACCAACTTTTAATAAATTTATTAACTTTATTATAATATTCATATATTTGTTGTGTTTTTTTTTTCATATGCCATAGCATCGCCCGGGAGGTGAACCTGCCATAACCGTCTGCAACCAACTGATTGCTTGCAAGGCGACTGTGCTAACCTCTCGGCTCATATATTTGTTCTTTTAGAACTTCATTACACAATCAAATTTTTTAACTGAAAAATAAGGTGATGATTATGCAAGTCAATGAAATGATGTCTCATACACATAATAAAGTATTTTACTTAGAAGTGAGGAAGGCTTATTACCTTCTATTAACAAACCTTTAAAAATAAAATATTGCAATCTGTAAAATAATGTTCAATAGTTTGCAATATTTCTCTTTCAAGATTAATTAGAAAGAAAATATCCCAATATTTCAATATATATATATACATGCTTATACACTACATGAATTGAGTAACGCATTATATTCATGTGTATTCTAACCATAGGGAATTTTATGGTGTAATAGTAATTAATGCATCTGGATATTATGTCTGTCAAATAAATTTAAATCTGGTCTGTATTTAATTTATTCATGTTTCAAAAAGTCTTACAGTTTTTATTTTAGGCAGCTGGCCCATGATCTCCCCAACGAATTATCCAGTATTGGTTAGTAAATTGACATCTATCAATTCTTAGGTATAGAATCAAACTATGAAAAACATTGATACTGTTAACGTTTAGCAAATAATAAGCATGATTTGAAAAACATTTTAGTTGTATGGTTTTTTAGGGGAAACTATTTAAAGTCGTTTGATTTGCAATGGTTTATTTCAAGGCTGTTGCTTTTATAGCATAAAAAATATCAGTTTATTGAGATGAAAGACACATCTCTTTAATTTAACAATACTTTAAACATATTTAAAAGTAAAGTTATTTATAAGTAATTTCCATAATAAAATTAACATATTTAAATATTCGCTTTTTTAAAAAAAAAATTATAATAGATTTATTTGCTTATTGATTTTATAAATTATTTAAATATGAATGTATATTCATTTAAAAAAGAAAAACTTCAAAAAAATGATAAATCTGTTTTGAAACAAAAAAAAGTTTGAATTCATTACTACTTTGATTAATTCAGTTTTCATTTTGATATTGAAGAATAATTAAAAATATAAAAAAAAACGTTATTTGTTTTTTTTAATCTGATAAAGAAACTCTTTTATATAAAGATTAATTAGAGTAGATAATTCGATGCATTTATCTACTTCTAATAGCGTACATAAATGTATTCATTAATAACTATACGTTAAATCAGTTCTAAATTATAGTTAAATTGTTATATATATATATTTTTATATGTCAAATGCGTTGACCCGGAAGCAAACTCAGGCCAGCTGATTGGAAGGCAGCTATGCTAATCACTAGGCCACCAATGCTTAACAAATTGTTAGATGTTTTGAGCAAAATTCAACAATTGCTCATTAATTTGGTGAAATCATAAAGTGACAGAATCTGGGGTTAAAATCCACTCACATATAATAATTTCTCATGAAGAATAGCTTATTCCTGAATTATCATGAATGAATGTTTAAATAGATAACAAAAACCTACATCAAGAGAAAAACAAATAATTACCTAATTTATGCATTATTGACAGCTGACAAACTAAAAACAGTCTGCAATCAATATAATATGTAATCAGCTTTCCAAAGCCATAGTACAATGTGAGGAATCATAATCTCTACAATATCTAAATATCAAATGCTGAAATGTTGAAAGCATATCTTACCGAAACCAGTCACCTCAATAAAAAGTGATTTAATGCTACTACATAATCACTAGAGGCAAATATATCTAATATAGCAGATTATGCATGTACCAAGAAAACATTTCTGCATTAGAGGAAAGGCAAGAATGTTGTGTGGGGAGGGGAGGGTGGCAAGGGAAAAAAAGAAATTGCTCACATGATAATGGTAAATGAACCCATAAATCAATCTATAATGTTTGAAAACTATGCATTAACTTTGGCCTTATAAAAAAAATCAATATGACCATAAATAAATACATAAAATTTCAACTTAATATTGTCATCTAAAATCCACAAGTTTTATTTCCATTCCAATACTCTTACTGGTCAAAAATAAATATCACTCAAGCATATCAGCATGTTATTATTAAAAGTGAATATGTTGTAAATATATAAAGTTTGAATTTTTTTGAAAAAAACATTTAACAGTTAAATTAGACTGATGGAACTAGTCCAGCATAAAAATAAATTGCCTTCATCACAAACTTTCAGACAATTTGTAACTTTATGAGTAATTATTTCAGTATCAATTCAATTTTATGACAGATGTCGTTCAAAACAAATTGGTTTCTCATGCAATATCTATGAAAATGAGTTCTTCAAAATGTCTATCAAAAATCACTGGAATGCTATTTATGTACAGTAGATAATGTTCATTAACATATGTTATTACAATAATATGAATCAATCTATTCTTTAAGCTTTTAATGTTTGTAAGCTTATTTTTTATAACACTGACAAAAATTAAGAGTGAAGTTAATATATCGGCCAGAAGAAAATATGGAATTAATAATTATTAAATTAATAATCAAGTTTAAAATATGCATGTTCCAATATCTATCTGTTGTCTAACATATTATTGAGATGTAAATATTGGCATTTAAAAATATGGAGTAAAATCTAGAAAACTGTTATCATAATTTGACATGATGTTTAATTAGTTGTAATAGATTGGGTTCTTTTTAATTTGTATCTATGTGATTGGATGTTGACATTTAATTTCATAAAGCAATATAATTCGTAGTGTGTATGAATAGAATGTTTTCAAAATAAAAAAAATATTGTGAAGAAAATTACAGTTATATTTATTAAATTTATTAATATTTAAATATAAATATACTCTTTATATGAAATTATAGTTCAATATATATTATTTTTTTTTGCTTTAACAAAATTTAAAAGAAATATTGGTAATGTTTATCTATGTAGATAATTCTCTTCATATAAGAATGTCAAAAATATTAATAAAGTAGTTTCTCCTCTTTTCTAATATATACTTTTAAATTTTTAAACTTCTTTTTAATAAAACAATATAAATTAGACTGGATAATAAAAGTAAATTCAATATTCAGCTAAAATAATATTCTAGAAATATTATTTTTTGTTTCTAGAATAAAAGAATCCATTATTTGTCAGTTTACACTTTTCTTAAATTTTTGTAAATTTATTACTTTAATGTTTAAACTATAAATTTTTTCAACAGTATAGGCTTTTTCATACCTGCACTTATATATGTAATATATAGAGGGTTTGAACTCAGAATTTCACATGACTCTCAACCATCAATGCTATCCACACCACTGATACACTTGATCACACACCTGTTGAAAAGATAATCACCAATATATGTATTTCATACTAAACCAGCACTCATCAGTTGGTCCAGATCATCATCTCTACACATATATACACTCAAAGCTCAGCTTATATTAAGATAGCCAATCTTCATACTTTAATAGAGAGGCTTCAAACCACTCCACCCCACAACTCTTCAGCGATCCATTTCAATAAAAATCTGATGATGGAATGCTCAAAGCCCACCTAAGTGCCAACCTTCTCATCTTACCCATGTTGACCACAAGTCACTCTGATCCCTCAAGTACAGGACATAATCCATTTACATACATATATGAGAGATGGGCAGATCTTAGAGCACTTTATTATGAAATATGAATTTTTGTGCTTAAACAAGTTTACATTTTTTTCAATTTTATAAATCACTTAATGTAACATAATAGTAATTAAAAAAGCTTCAAATATTAGCTGCAGACTATTTTTTGTAAATAGTAATAATATTAAAATCTTTGCAGATAATTAAAAGTCAAATAAACCCAAGGTTTCTTGGTGCACAGTTTATCTTATGGGTAAATATATTGATTTTATTGGTCTAACAAATTAATCATAATGTATATTCTCTTATTCTTCTCTTTCACTTTCTTTGCATATCTTCATATATATATATATATATATATATATATATATATTTCTTTATATAAATGAAAGAGAATATATATATATATATATATATATCTCTAACCTTTATAAAAAGAAATTAATCCATTAGTTTATATCTAGAAATTTATTTATTTCTTTTATTGATATAATTACCAGTATTAATTAGTTATTATTATTATTTCCAACCCAATATCTAACCAGTTAGTTAGTTGGTTTATCCGCACTTGTGCCACTAATTTTTATCTGGTTGGTTGCTATGGCTAAATAAATTCAATTAAAGAATTCGGAAGCATAATGATTCGTATATGAAGATCTTCACCTGTATAGAATGGTAACAAACAATATTTTCCTAATAGCTCGACGTTTGGTTAGTTATAATAATTCAACTACAGCGATATGCAGTCAAGACAGAGATAAAAAAAAATTATCATTACTAAAATAAATTTAAAAAGAAGATTTAAAATAAACTATCATTCTCTCTCTATCCAAAACACATTCTCTGAGCTGTGAGTATTTGCACTGTTCGACAATGATGATGATTTTTCATGTCATTGTTAATATTACTGACTAAAACAAAACATTCATTAATTTGCCAATATGATCTCAATATTTTATTATTATACAATTAGAAGTTTCAATCTCTTAAGCCATGCCATGCTTGTAATATTGATCATAATTGATCACTCCTTAATTTAAGAGCACTTATAATAATGACATTAATCTCAGGGTTCTCTGTTATATTTAAGAAAATGCTCGGCAGTATTGTGTTGTCGCATATGACTGACATTCTGGTCAGCTATAGGAAACATTTACCTTATTTAAATTCCGGGTATCCTCATCCCCATATCAACTATTATAATATTTAAAGAGATGATAACCAGATTCAATAACAATGCATAATTTTGAATAATACAGCCCTTTTTATCCAGAATCTCAGTCGGAATGATGAAAAGACAAGGGTGCTTTTGTGTCCTTCCATCATCCATGACAACACAATAATTTAACTAAGATTTATTACTTAGACACTTCACTTAAATGTGTACGGAACAATGTGCAACCAAAGATAGTAGTTTGGGAATAAAGTTATTTTTACACACACATAAAATAAAATGTCTTGGTCTGAAGTTTTCAATCCCATAAATAATTCTTATTAAACTAAAATATAATGAAATATTCCAATCTGCTTAAATTTATCTGTCTGGTGTATTGAGTTTTAGGAGTTTAATGATTTCGGACTCAAGGAAAGTATTGAAAGTATTATGCAAATACACTTTTATTTAGCACACAAGAAAAATGACTCTAAACAACGTGTAACAAGACTATAATTTATTATTAAAGTTTAACAAGATTATAATTTATTATTACAGTTTAACAGGACTATACTTTATTCTTAAAACACTAAACAAACATATATAATTTATTCGATCCCATATGGATAAAACAACATGTAACTAACATTAATTTGTCTATACTTTTAGACCTGGATTAGAACTACTACTTCATCTTTTTACAATTATGCAAATTGAATAAAAAAAAATACATATTATTATCGATACATCAACTCATCCGTTTAGTGTATCTTATATGAGCTTCTACTTAACTTTATTAACTAAATATTAGTTTTGGAATAAAAACAATCTGATTATAGGCAATACGTAAAACGATTTTTATGATAATGTATTTAATTAAACGATGGTTTGTATTTAGATAACTTATTATAATTTATGGGCTATTTATCAAACATTGCACTTACTATTTTTATATTTAACTTAATACCACTTAAGTTGTGATACACACTTTATTCATAAGGATAATCTACATTATTAGTGTTGCTTATTCATTAACCAGAATTAAACATTGTATTTGAATCCTCCATTGGTAAATAAGCGTTTCTAAATTACGCGATTTTAAACTTACTCTCTCCATTGACTTACATGTGAATTACTAGCAATATTCCGCCGCACAATCCAGATATTGATCATAGTACTAGCGCACTATTTATACTAAAATGGATCTTGAGGAATTAACACCTCCAATATACCCGTTATCTTGCCCTAACTTTCTAAACAAAACACAATAATCAACACCTTCCGTGGTGGAATTATCTCTATTTTCTCATGAGGAATATGGAATAACACCGAAGGTCAGTAGAGTTAACTACTACATTAAAATATTTTGGTGGTTTCTTGCCTTTTACTTGGTCATAATACGAACACACACCAAATATAATCCTCTTCTGGGATTTAAACGAATGAAGTATACTACATGCAAGATAAATTCTTGATCGTCCTAACTATGAGAAGCGATCACTTGGGCTATAAAACATGCCCGAATACTAGATGTAACTATTCCCCTCATGGAAAACAAAGCTTTTGGGGAAATCATTTTCATCCCACAAAATAAACATATTATAAAGATTACCTATGCTGATATTAAGCATATACTGATGCTTTATCTGGGCAAGACAAGCAAATACACTAATTATACTAAAATTATGTTACGGGGTATACTTAGATCAACATCTGAAATCAATGGATATCACAGAATAAAAGTATAATAATTTTCATTTTACCAAAGGAACATTCAACAAGTAATGGGTAGCATATTATCTTGAACTAAATAAAGTGAATGTGTTAATAAAGAATAATTGAGAATAGGTTCCTCAATTAATACAGTATAAATTCGTTTCAAGCTTTAGACAAGAAATATCTTGTATAGCAATTCTTTTTAATTACTTCTGATAATTTTTTTTTTATTTACTTTACCTATTAAGTATCTAAATGTTTTTCTTTTAAGCATCTAACATATAAAATTTATACCCATAATTGCATATAATAGTTAAAACACATTTTATAAAAAAATTTTCCATGTCAAATATAAATTTAACTTAGAATAATTACATGAAAACATACCTTTATGATTACAAGGTCATTTAAATATTACTTGACTATACAGCCTTTAACCTGTTGATATAACATAATTTTACAAATTAGTAAAAAAAATCATTACTTAACAAGTGCTTATTATCTCACTAGAAAAATGTTTTTCGTTGGGCAATTTATCCAGATGAAGAACTTGATCCAGTCATAGTTCACGAAGCAAATTTAAAATAAGAAACACATTTTATTATTTCATTTATATAAAAGTTGCCTCCATTCTGGTGCACTTAATAAATTAGGCAAAGAAAAACATAGCAGCATTGGATGTTAACTCTTCCTTGAATTAAACTGCTATAATTTTGGGATCCAAGAAAACAATACATATTCTAACGTAGACGAATATTTTATTCTAAACGATAACACACACAATTCTTTTCCTTTTCTATTATTGATGATACGTACCATTTTTAGCTAGCTGGCTTATGAATAAAAAAATAATGCGCGAATTTTCCAAGATACTATTATTATAATGACTGCAACTGACTTACATGGATATGAAGTTTTAATGACTCCAATTGATGTATAATATAACATATTATATTATGGTTATAATTAAGTCACTAATGTTTTTAGTTTTTTTTTTCCTACTCTGGGAATTGTAAATTTTCTTTAATAGGGAATTCTCCGTAAAATGCACACATACAAATTTTCCGATATTTGCCTTGAGAAAATTTATATATATTTTTTTTTTAAAAAAAAAAATATACAGGTGCATAAGTAAATATCATTTATCATTAATATTATTTCTAGATAATATTCAGTGAATAAAACATATTTTAACGTGGGGAACTTACATTATTTTCAAAGGCAGACAATTTCTTTTAGAAAGAGCGTGAAATTTTTCTAGTTAACTTTCCTTGGCTTTTATAATATGTCTTTTAATTATAATTTTTCTTTTATACCATGAAAAGATCATTAAATAAGGTAAAGTGAACAAATAATTGATTATTTCCTGGAAATTACTTATATTACTTAATTTAAATATAATGACATTTTCCGTGATTGCTGTAGTTAATATAGTCATTTTGAACTTTAGCACAAGATAGTATATTTTTGCGTATAAAAAGCTTTAAATAGGTAGATAGCAAAAGAGGATCAGGATGTCCCACCAAAAAGGATTAGCCACACATGATATTATTAAAATTTTACTTGACTTATATTTATTTCTGCAATTAAAAATAAAAAAAAATTTGTTACCGAATTTCAGCACTGCTTCTTCCTTGAAAAACTAAAGTCAGACTATCTTTCTTCAAAAAAAAAAAAATTGGCGGTCTTGTTTTAGCAACCTCTTACAGAAAAATAATCATTTACTTATACCATAAATAAAAGAAAGGAAAAAAAAAACATTACAATCATATAGTTTTCGTATTATTTACCTGGACTACAAAGTAATTTGACAATATAAAAAAAATTAATAAATACATTTAATTAATAATTAGTGATGTATATTTCTTTTAAATATGATTTTCTACAAAAATAAATTATCAGAAGTTATTGTGCTTTATGATAAGATACTCATCCATTCTCCCTCTCTACCCATCCAAAATCAATTACTGTTTATGATATGTGCTTTTATACTATATTAAATTGCTCTTATTGTTAATATTTTAATTAAATTATTCATGCTCTTCTTTAAAATGACATTGAATTACTAAATTTATTAGTTATTTGCTTAAAACACGTTAAAGTGAGTAAATAGCATATTTTATTAATCACTTAATATTATTATCATTTTATTTTTTTATTTTCTAAAAAAGGATAGCATTGTTTTCCTGTGGAAATAATGCCAAATAAACCAAGTGTCAATAACACTAGGTTACAATATATATATATATATATATATATATATATATATATATATTGTACCCTCCTCCCCCGTCGTCGCCTCTCTCCATAGAAAACAATCTATAATAATGTTTAAAATATATTCCCGGGTTCTCTCTCTCTAGCTCAGTCCTAAACAAAATGAATGAAATTAATTTATTAAAAATGATTGATTACTACTAGCTCTAAAACTTTAAAATATAAATACAGTTATATTATTAAAAATTTATTATTTTCATGAGACATGGAGCGACGACATGGGGAGCGAGACAGACTACATTGAGATATATCCACATGATACTATCCCAATGGCATAAGAACACTATACTAAATAATCAACTTATGGTATTCTTATGACTTTCCAAGCTCTTTTCATTCCGATTAAGATAATAATCCTATCTTATTATTCTTTGTAATAATAATCTAGCTCAATTAAATAATTTAAGTAAATAAATGAAATAAAATCAAATCAAATAAATCTCAGGTTCATAAATTGCATTTAAACTTATTTAAATTACGGTAGTAAACTATGAGAAGGGAATTTTATGTCATAAATTCACTACGTAACAACTAACAATAATAAATAAGAATAATGATAATAATAGTATAATGTAATCCTATTTCTTCTTAAATGAAATAAATAAATAAATATTACGTTCGTGGTATTATTTAATAATCTGACAATCAAAATACGTGTTGTAATATTAGCATATAATTTATTTTAATATTGTGGCAACCAACTTATGACCAATAAAACGATATAATGATAATCCCTTAATTTTATCATACAAATGAAATTTCAAGAATTATTATAACACTTTTATGTTTATCTACTTTGTGCAAAATTATATGTCTGTTGCAATTATAAATGTGTATTGCGATATCATGCATTCTATGTGGAGAAATAATAACTAAGACACGAAGCTTACAAATAAATTTACAACAAATTTTATTAATAATTATACAAATAACAATATTTACATTATGTACATCGGATATCCCTACTTTCCTGTTACAAAATTACTTTACTAGTTTATCTCTTAACATTAAATTTCTACTTATTTTATTTTTAACTCTTATACAGTATTATTATTATTAGCTATCTGATTTTAGTTTAGCTTGTTACAAAAATGTATCTATCAACAATTATCATTAATACTTTATATCTCTATTAATTTTAAAATTATATTTTTACAAAAAATATTACCTTCGTAGTAAAAATTATACAAAATCATAAAATTCTATTTTTATATTATTCGTATGGAATCCTAAAGATTCAAACCCTTCTTGACATTTTGATGTTCCGTTTTATTATTGACCATACAATAATTATTAATCCAATACTTATCCAAGCCTTTGCTTCGTATGGTAATTACACTCATTAACATACCATGCACAAATACATATATCAGTTACACATTATTGAATCATTTTTCAACCAACATGCAATCTCTATTTTTAAATATCATATAGAATATTAAAATTTTATTATTACTTTAAAAACTTTGTTTTAGATTTCTCTTAAAAAAAAATCTTATTCTCTTCCGAATTATTTTAAATTATATCATATGATTCTTTATCTCTTTATGACATTTATACTCTCACTTTTAAAATAACAGTTCTAACTCATTCTAGTAAATAAACTATTCTTACATAACAACAACCTAGCCTCATTTCTATTTTATGTATTATTTCTATAAAATATCTTTCTGACGATGTATATTCATGAAACAAGGATAGCGAAAATAGATGCGCAGGATCAAAACAACTAGAATATTATCCGTTTTAAAACTTGACAATGATGGCACAGTGAATTTAAAGAACACCATAGAGGAGTGACCTTTATCTGTCTATCCACCTCTACCATAGGAGTGATGCTTAAGCTATTCCTTCAGCTTTATAAAACATCAAAAAGTTTCAAAGATACGTAAAAAAAACACTGTCCAAAATATATGTGTTCAGTGATAGGACTTAGTTAGCTATACTGAAATCACACAAAATACTATGATCCAAATATTTGATTTTTCATATTTCTTGGCAAAAAAACATCATCTTGGTTTCCTCTACACCAGTACTACCAAGTCACTATCCGATTTTATTTCTCTAGATTTATCTATGCAATACATCGACAAATTTCTGTCTACTTTTCTAACAATAATAAAATTCATTTTTAGTTTAAACTATACAGCTATTCTTAAGAAAATCTTTTACTGCTTATCTCGTATATTTATAATATACCAACTATTTTAAAATTATCTGAAGATTTTGCAAACATAAAAGTTCAAAAGAATCACATAATTATTATGATACTTATTATTAATTATATTTTTAAAACAACTTATTGCATGCACATTTAAAATTACTACTATCTCAAATATATGTTTTAATGTTGGATAAAATGTGTATTTATAATTTTAAAACTTTCATACATCATTCTTCATTAATAGATGACCTATAATAAAATACATTATGCATTATCAATAATATCACCATTACCAAAACGATCTCTATCTTCTTGATCGTATTCTGAAGGCTTCACCATTCCATTACTTCTTGTAGATATTTAAAACTTCCATACATACATTTTATTTTTATAATAATATTTCTATCATTCTATTAAGATATTATATTTAACTCTCATTATTTTTAAATTCATGTTTATATGTTTCCCTAAGCTAATATAGAACTTTTATATTTTAAATACAATCAAATAAAAATATTAAATTATATTTACGATACTGCTTTGTCGAACTTGCTTGAAAATTGTTCATAGTAAAGCTAAAAAAAATATATACTTTATTTTTCTTTTCAGTCACTTAATGTTCTATAAAAAAAATAACTCTGTTTAATAATCTTCATCGACGATGATCCTTAGTTTTCTCAATATTTTATATACTTATTAATTCTTGATATCTCCTTCAACATAGTCTGCTAGCTTTTTTTTCCGCGCGCTTGGTTTTCCCCCGATGCATCTTGTAGATATTTTATTTAAATCTTCAATAATCTTCTATTTCCATGGATCCATTTTTATTTAGTTATTTAATCTTATATTTCTTTGATCAAACAATTTTTTCTTCATTGAATTCTTTATAATATTTTTCTCATAAGATAAAGTTTTAGGCACCTTGCCATAAAATACTTATAGCACTTTAATATTTTTTTACTTTCCTTTATTTCACCATTCTGGAAAATATATCTTTTAACAATGTTTTCCTTACAAAATAAACACTCTTTCTCCACCGTTATTTTTCTTTGTAATAGAACGCATATTAAAATTTTGTTCATAGAAAAGAATAATTTAGTTTTAAGATAGCTCTGTAAATTTATCGTCATAAATTGTTCTTGACGACCAACAGCTTCTTTTTCAGATTTTCACATAGCGTCCCAATTGTATTCCTTTTAGTTATAAGATTAAGTTTCAGGTTGAGCACAACTAAAGTGGCATTAAGATGATTTCCAATTATTTTTCTTTCATCAATCACTTTAAATATTTCTTCTTGTATTTCCATGTTACTGTAGGCTTTCTGGTTAAATTTGAATAAAATTTTCTGGTAAGATAAACTTAAAATTAGCAATGCATATCTCTGTAGTCAAAATATATTATATATTACAGAATAACTTTTAGAATAAATCCGAAATTATAAATTTATATTACTATTAAGCTACGATGTTATCAGCCATAAAAATTTGTTACTTTCCCTTTCACTTTCACATTACTTCTCCCGCTCTGTATAATTCTTAGATTTTTATCTGTTAATTTTACATCCTTTGATTGGTTAATATTTATTTTAGCACGAACAATTTATTCATTTTATTTTGATAACAGAATGAATGTTTCAAAATTAAGAATTGATGACGTAATGTCTGGAATTATTTATACCAATATTTTTAAATTCAATTATAGTTTTATAAAAAAAATCATCTAAGTTTTAAAATAATTATTAAAACAATATTTAATATTTATAACTTTCATTTTAATGATCGATGGCAATTATATCTAGTTTTAAATTCACACAATTTTATTATTATTTTACCAAGAGTGTGCGTGAAGGTATTTAATATACGGTCACGTGTCTACTAACTTTATAAAAATGATTTTTTATTTACGTCTTGGTTTAAATTACCAAAACTGATATATTTTTTATACATTTTGGAAAATAATTTATAATGTTAAACTAAATATAACTCTCACCATCCCACAGTTTATTTTAAAACACAATCTATTAATTTTGATTTTTAAACACAATTATAACATTACATTTCATTTATTTAATTTATTAGTTTTTTAAATATTATACTAAATAATTGATATACCTTTAACTATCTATAGCTGTATTATTTTGTATGGCCAGCTTTCACAACCATAAGCAATGATATTTAAGCTTTAAATTGTACTATAAAATCTCATTCTCTTATTATTATTTATATATCTTACCAATATAACTTAAAATTTAAAATTTTTTAATAATTGACCTTTCTACCCTACCTATGACCTACAGACAAGGGCACAATATATATATATATATAGCTTATAACAGTTCTTTCATATACACTTCAATGCAACAAATTTTCTTAAAAGCTTCTTTATTTTCTTTACAGTTTCAACTGTCCAGCAGTCTTCATCAGAGCTCTTATAAAAAAGGTTTTAAGAAAATTTGTTTGCATTGAATTGTATATGAAAGCACTGTTATAAGCAATATATATATAATCATAATGTACTGAATAAAAATGTGATCTGTATTTACACTTTTTTTTCTTCTAGTTTATATACCAATAGCTAAAATTATTTATGTCTTGAGACAGAGTGTTTATTTTTATTAAAGTCTTTTCGATACACATTATATATTTTTGTTTTTTATCTGTGTTTTGTTTTCTTCATTTACTTCAATAAAAATGTTTTTTAGAAGTGTAGTTATCATTGATTTTTCTATTATGAGTATTATTATTGAAAAGATATGATAGTACACTTGTATATATATATATATATATATATATATATATACAAACAGTTCAGATATATATATATATATATATATATATATATATATATATCTGAACTGTTTGATTTCTATTGCCATTTAAGATTATTAGGTTGTTGTTTTTTTAATAATAGTTTATGTAAAATATTGTTTGTCTCTTTTTATCTTACCTTAATATTTAACAGCATATTTTTTTTTTTTCAAAATTATAATTCTTGGAATATATAAAAGTAAATAATTAAAAAAAATATTTAATAGTTCACATTAATTTTAAACATCAGAAGTAAAAGAATTGTGCTGCATTCCATGGAAGTTAAGCTCTAAAGCTCATCACTCAACCATTGCACTAAAAGTTTTAGGGCAAACTAATGAGATTGTATGTTGCTTGGAAGTTCATAGGAAGTTTGGGAATATTATACTTAGAACTTTATTATAAAAGCCATGTTTTATGTATATCTAAATCATGTAAAGTTCAATATTTTGTTTTAATGCATTTTCAATCTAATTATTTTTTAACATTTTTTTTTTTTAAATAATTAAAGAAATTAGTTAAAGATATTTCAGGTAAATGTATTTTTTTTATTAAATTCGCCTAGGAATTTTCAAGTTCTTTAAAATATTTAGTTAAAGGGGTACATAAAAAATGAATAAACCATAAATTAGATTTTTAATATTTTTAAATAAATAATTTTAAATTGTGATTAATATGATTGTCAAAATTGTTATAAATAAATAGTCTTGCTTTGGTGGTCGAGAGGTCAGCGTGACTGCTTTGCACTTGCAGGCAGTTGCCCAGGTTGTGGGTTCGCGTCCCGGCCGATTCTATGATACTTAAAAAAAATGTTTTAAATGTATATTGAGGAAAAAACAAACCTTTTTTAATTTCTTCATACTATTAAGATATAAGTATTTGAACTATATATTAATATGTTAATTATTTTTGTTATCATTAACAACTGATTTTTTCTTTATTTCTTTCTTTTTAGTTACAAGCCGTCAAATTCATGATTCTGCACACAGAAGTGGTGGAAAAAATGGAGCCATATTTATGGGCCCAGACAATTCCTTACCCAAATTTGATAATAGTACAGTAACTAATGTGACCGTGGAGTTAGGTCGGGATGTATTTTTGCAATGCATCGTCAGAAACCTGGGCGATAAAACTGTAAGTAAAACAGCAACCATTGCGGCTTGCTTGTGCTGTGTAGAGATGTGTGCCTATACAAAGCTTTGCTTTAAATCTAGTATTAAGTGAAATGCAGAATAACTGTTTATTTTTAATTTTAATTACTTACTAATACATTCATTGTTCTTTTAACATTTTTTTATCTCTTCTTCTTAAAAACATAAGTTATTACTTTCGTTGAAATTATTTTAATTTTTAAAATATATAATTTTCAACCATAAAATTTTTATTGATTTTATAACTACACAAATGAAATTAATATTTTCAAATAATTTTACTAATTTTAACATTTTCACTTACTTTTTCAACATTATCTGCAATTATCAAGATAGCATTAAAATATTCATCTATCATTATAAATTAATTTCAGTTTAAATATATTTTTTCATGAATAGATATAAATATATAATCATGCGTTTTCGAGTTTTGTTTTTAAAACTTGAAATCTTTGTATTTGTTATAACACTACTCTTTCCTATTTTTACTAGAATTATTTGTTTTATTTGTTTTTCTTTGTATTTACTTTATTAAACCACCAATGATCTTTTCCTATGCTTACACAAGCTGTTATCCATTGATTACTAAGGCTTTCATTAGGTGGCATTACTGTATGGAAAGTTGCTACTGCTCTTTATATTATCGTGAAAAGACATTTCTTTTACTCGTTCTTTTTTAAATACATCTGGAATTTTCTATGTGTTTTCTACATCAATTATTAATCATATTCCAATTTGCTTCCAAAGTATTTTTTATTTTAATTAGTTGTAAAATATCTAGAATGTTTTTTTTTTTTCAATTCAGTTATGCTTTCTTAGATTGATGTAAAGAATATACTTTAAACATCTCTAAATATCTTAGTATATTTTTGAAAAAAAATTCAATTTTCTGCTTCTTATAACACACTTACCACGAATATATCTTGAGTACTTTTTGTTTTTTTAGTATTTAAAAACAATGATTTAGTCAAGCGTTGTTAGCCGAGAGGTCACTACAGCTGCCTTGCAAGCTGTTGGTTGTTGCTGGTTCACCTTCCGGCAGATGCTATGATGTATAAAAAAAAACAATGATTTAATTATCAGTCTATTCCTCAAAAATGTGGTTATAGACATTGAAATTGTCTCATAACTTCTTCTTTGGGAAGGGGAGTGTTAGTTATTTTACTGTTTTAGACATTTTATCTCAACCTGATATTTTCAAAAGAGTATAGTGGTCTCATATGATGGGCTTTAATGTTTTCTTTCATATTTCATGATTTTAACCATAAGCAATGTCTCATGAAATTCATGATGTCCTGCCTAATCTTACCTTGTAAAATATGATCTTCCTTCATCCAAAATATGCAACTGTACATCTCCTTATTTGTGCAGTTTTTTATTGATTTTTATTAATACGTTTTTACTATTACTTTTATTTCTGACATGCGTGCATTTATTTGTATTCTTTATAATTAGAGCTTTGCTATGACTAATCATTATCCTGCAATATGTCAGTATGTCAAACTTTAAGTGTACTGGTTTTTTCTATCTATTTTTCTATCTACTTACCATATATCCATGTATGTTTTTTGTTTTTTAAATTGAAAATAAAATATTTGTTTACATTTTCAATTTTTTTTTTTTTTTTTTTCATATGTCATAGCATCTGCCGAGACGCGAACCCACAACCGTCTGCAACCAACTACTTGCTTGCATGGCGGTTGGCAGTTGCGATACCTCTCGGCTAACAACGCAAGACTACATTTTCAATTTAAGGTTGATTTTTATATTTGTGGGGTTTTTTGACAAAAAATAATTATTTATCTGTTCTTTGGATACATTTGAATTTAATCATCTGTTGCAAACAAAAAAAAATATGTGTGACTTTTTGTTGAAATGAAGGTTTTCTCTTAATATGTATGTATATATATGACTTCACAAAAGCAAGAAGAATAACAGGATAACAAAGCATTAAGATCAGTTAATAATATTTTCATCAACAGTAACTTGTAAATACTTGTCTATCTCTTAACACCATTTATTCAAACACCTTCTACATTCAGATTTTTTTTATTTGCAGTATTCCAACACCACATTTTTGTATATATATTTTCCAAAGACAATTGAAGTATTGTGCTGATGTTATCTGAAATGTATCTAAGAGAGAATTTTACATATCCTGCATAAATGTGTGTCTAAGCCTTTATTCTTTTAAAATTAGATAAAACACAGATACAACAGTTTTCTAATATTCGAAGCATGTGTATGATGCATTATCATGAAAAATCCTATTAATAATTCATTCTTATTTACTTTGTTTGATGATGAAGGAACATTTCTGTAACAAAAAGGATGCCATTTATTTTTATAGTTTTCTTTATTGTTTCCTAAATTATATTATTATACATTTTGTCTTTATTTTTACAAATGAATGTAGTTATGAATGGTATACTACAAATAAATAAAATGGAAAAAAGGTTACATAAGGAAACAAGTAGTGATTTTTTAATATTGTATGTATATATAACATATGCTATATAAACACATATATGGTATATTATGCACAATAAAAACTTGATCAATTGTTTGTCAAAGGGATGGAAATAAAAATAATATAGCAAAAACATGATAGCACATTATTTTTGTCATGTTTGTGTTTCATTGTATGCACATAAAAGATGTGCTTTAAAGTAATACTTTCATTGTCTTCTTTTTGACAAAACCTGGCCACTTTCATAAATTTTATCATATGGAAGATTATTTGATAGAGAGTTGACCAGTTCTATTGAAGACATTTTCCTAAGTTATTATATAAAGCTAAAGAAAGTGATCCAAGAACATGCCTGCCTAGCCTTGCTGAGCAAAAATGGAGTTAATTAAATATTTAGCAATAGCCATGTATATTATTTATTCATGACACTCAAACTTTACACGCCATGGGATTTATATGCCAAATTAGATAACCCCTGATAAGTAACATAACATAAAATTTTACTTTTAATCCTGTACTCATGATTGTAAACATGAACTCTATATTACAATGTATATTTTACTTTTTATGCAAATAAAGATTATTTTGAAAAAAAATAAATAAAAATAAAATATAATAAATTAAGGAAAGAGATTAAATTGATATATGAAAATAAGCAAAATTATTTGCAATGAATTAAACTCAAAAGTAAACAATTGTAAATATTGTGATAAATCTTTACATTTGGCAACAATATTCCAAATTATTATTTAAACCCTCTTCCCCCATCCACCAAAACAGTGGTGAGTAAAAAATACTATTTACTATTTTTTTTTTTAAAAAAAAAACTATACCAAGAAATGATTTGTCATGGCCAATGTAATAAAATTATACTTTATGAAGTCATATGGCATTAGCTTCAGAACCAAAAGAGAATGAAAAATGCATAAAGCAAGAATAGCAGGAATAATGCAATAAAGTTTTATTGTAATATATTGGATTTGTTTTCATATTCTGTAGATTGTTTTTACATTAATTAGGAATGCCAGAATCATCTCAAAGTAATTCCAAGGTGTCGAATATCTGCTTATTCCAGTGAAATCCTTAACTTTTGTTACATCTACCTTTCAGGTGTTTCTGGAAATAGATACTTTTTTTTCTTCTAGATCTTGAAACATTTTAATTGTATGTAATTAATTTATAAAATTACATTTTAAACTAATTATTTTCATTTTGTCTTCATATATTATGTTAGATCTATTCTTTATTATTATTATTTTTAACTATACCTCTGTTTTTATTATTACACACCTTTCTTTCTTTTCTCCACAATCCTTGGTGTAAATATGAGAGAAAATAAAGTTATAAAATCAGTATGCAAAATATTTTAAAATATGATAAAATAATAGAAGAAAGAAGAATATTAATTATTAAATAAGATAATTTAATATATCAAGCACAGAGTTCTTCTTTTCAAAATAGTTCATTAATATCCAAAATAGAAATAAAACAAACTAACTTCTTTTTAAAACTTGATTTTTATATGACTATAATCATGAAAAAAAAATCCAACATTTCGACTACTTTATATAGTCTTTTTCAAGGCACACTAAAATAAAATAATATATATAACAAATAACACATATTCCATAAAAATAAATAAATAAATAAAAAATTACAAAATATATTCATAATCAAAAATTTACCCTGTTTGTTGGTAATAGGAAAGGGGAGTGAGATAAGGTAAATTTTTGGTTATGAATATATTTTTTAATTTATTTATTTACTTTTATGGAATATGTGTTATTTGTTATATATATTTTATTTTATTTTAGTGTGCCTTGAAAAAGACTATAAAAAGTAGTCGAAATGTTGGATTTTTGTTTTTCATTATTATAGTCATATAAAAAACAAGTTTTAAAAAGGGGTTAGTTTGTTTTATTTCTATTTTTTTTATTAAATAAGCTAAAGAATCAAATGATATATATATTTTTGACACTTAATTTTTTTTTACAAAATCTAAATAATTTTGTCTTAAATAATAATTATAATTATGCTATTAAAAAAATTTGAACTGTTAATCAAGAAGAAAAATAACAATTGGGAATATGTCATGGAGAGAAAATAGTTATCAATCAATGGGATATTAGGATTAGGAATATTGAATTACTGTTCGGATAATGATTGAGAAAGAAAAAAGAATAAAAATACATTAGATAATATGTAGTTTGGAATATTAAGATATACAAACAAAATATCATTTGATTATTTTATTTGATATAATAAATAATTGTATTTCTCCTTTGTCTCTTTTAGCGCTGATAGATGGCGGTAGAATAATTAAATTAAGAAATATGTGATTGGAAACTATATAACATAAAATAAATAAGATAGAGAAAAAATATATTAAATAATGATTTATTGTAAATTCTTAAGAACAAAGCAAAAAATAAATTGCCATAAAAAAATAATCAAAAATTACAACGAAAGATCTATAAACTTGGGAAGAACTGGTTTGTTGAACCAAAATACATAGATTTTATCTTAAAGCTCAACATCTCATCCTTACCCACTAACCATTTTTTAGTATGGAAAAGAGGATTCACCAAAATCAATCCTCAATGCCAGATATGTAATACTGCCGATGAAACCATCCAACATTTACTTTATAATTGTCCATTTCTTTTCCAAATCAGAAACTTCATCACAGAGAAAGTTACATCTGACATCGGAGAAGCTTTAAATATCCAGAATGCCATCAAGACAGGAATTTTTTCTCTTATCCAATTCTCTGTCTTCCTTACCTTTGCAGTCTGGTTGACCAGATGTGAATGTGTTTTCCATCATCCAGGATCTTCAGTCACAGAGACCTTTATAGGTCTTGTCAAGAGCATAAGTGCCAGGGACCGGCTGCTTGCACCAGAATGGTTATACAAAGAGACTTGGTCCAGGATTGATCTACCAAGCATTTGATCTTATGAACTTTTGCAATCAGTCATGCAGTATCCCATGTATGAAAATAGTATCATGAATCCATGTAAACTTTGTTAATAAAATTTTTTGTTTAAAAAAAAAAAAAACTTGGGAAAATAATAAATGATAATAATACTACACCAAAAACTGACGAATAAAGTAAGTGAAATGTGTGATAAATTTACTTTTATCTCTTTTTAATCAAGTTTCATATTTTTTATATCTAGAACTTATTTGCTGCAGTTAATGTGGAGTGGAGATAATTAATTTAACAATAAATATTAATAATTTATTTGAGAAATGCAAAAATATTAAAAACTAAGAATATTATGTTCTATTTATATATTGGACTATTTCCATCATCTAATATGAGTATTGAATATCTTTAAAAAAAAAATTAACTTTTATTTAAATATTCCAAATACATAATAAAAGTTAAATTTTTTTAAAGACGTTCAAAACTCATATTAGGTAATGGAAATAGTCCAATATATAAATACAACTAAAACGCCATCATCACAATCCTTGAGGAACACATTAAGAATATTATATATTTTAAAATTAATATTAAATGTAAGTAACTAGTTTGAATATTTAAAGTTATTTTAAAATCTCGGTTTTTGTTTTAAAAAAAAGATGAAAGTGACTACTATAATGTATATAAATAACTGAACGGTTTATCAAAGCAAATAAACCCAAAGAAGAAGAAAAACGTTTATTGATTATTTTGCATGCTATTTCTAATATTACTTTTTTTAAATATAAGAGTGCTATTTTTTTTTCTACTACATTAATTAAACCAAGTATGTTTATTTAATTAATGGGTTGCCTTCTATCTATTTTCTACTAGTGTAAATTTCTCACTATTACTTTTAACGAAAATTAAAACTAACATTTATTCTGCATTTACAAATCCACAGGTATATTTTAACTGTGGTTGCTGTTTTAGCTGATAGTTTGATCCTTAGGAATCTGCAGGTAGAGCAAAGTGAATTTAAACCCTAACTTTGCTGTCATTGTAGTTCCTAAAGTTGCCATTTAAAAACACACATACATGTACAATTACATTTTTCGTATATGCATACAATATAAATATTTTTTAACGGATGTTTAAATGAAAATATTTATTATGTGGAGTTTTCCATTTATAATTACACAGTTAGAAAGCTCTTGCTAGATTAGAATCCAATCTAGGTTTAATAATAATAAACAGAAGACTTCACATACAAAGTTTTCCCTTATAATATATATGGTAAAATACTTACAAATATTATATATATGTATTCTCTTATATAAATATGTCTCAGTGAGAAAGTGGCAGGTTCCCTTCCAAACTTCCAGCAGTGACATCTCAAAATCAACACATGTGTTATGTAGTAACATATTTAGCTATTCTCCACATAAAATTTAAGTCTCTAGCAAGTCTAGATTACAAATTATCACATAAAAATGTGACAGTATGTATCAAATCTTTGTGGATATCTTTGAAGCTCTTCCTGCCATCACAAAATTTTGCATGCCACATGAAAATGTTCTTATGATTTATAGCTTCTCTGTCATAAACAGTTTGAATTATTTCAAATGTTTTTAATAGTTTTTTGACAAATGTAAAATAAAATTTAATGTTATTGCAATTATTTTATCATGAGTTTTTTATAGTTGTATGAAACACTCTATCACATTGCATGGTGTAGCTCATAATTTAAACATGATAGTATCTTAAAATATTTACAATTAATACTCAAACTATGTTGTTCTGTAACATATGCCTTGATTCAATAATGGTACTGCAAACTATAAAGAAGCAAACTGCTCCTCACTGAGACACATTGTCTACTTGCACACATACTGAAAAAATAATAGTATATAGCTTTAGAATTTTAAATGTTTATAAGATTTTATTTATCATATCTTTTTTTTACATATTCATTACATATTTGAGTTCATGTACAGTTTCTTCTGAATTCACACTGAACATAATATTTAAGTTTTGCTAAAATATATAGTTAAATTTTACTATCATTGTTTTAATTTTTTATATTAGTAAAATATATTGATCTATAAATTATTATATTTATCTTTTTTAATATTTTAAATTTAGAAAATTATAATAAATTATAATAACTGTAAAATAACATTATAATTATGCACATATGGGTATGTAAAATTAACAATTGAAGTATTCATATTGTTTCTATAGTACAAATGTTAAATATTATCAATTTGTGCTGGAACATAAAGTAATTGTTCCAAGCTCATGTATGATATGTATTTGTCCTAAACCAAACCACCACCATCTTCAGAGAAACAAGAGTACAAACATTAATTTTGTATAGTAATTGTACATGAATAAAAGGTGTATAGTGTGTATTATTTAGATGAAAGAAAACAGGCAAAGGAAAAGATATATGCATGAAACAATAGATTGAAAGTTTACAATATATTTATTATAAACACTATATATAAAAATTTTTACATTTACAGCAAAATGAAGAACCTAAACTATAAACAATAAGATAACATAAAAAACACTCAAAAATAGGACAAAACAGAAGTATCAGTCTTTTTTTTTTCTTTATTAGAATCTTAAAAGCATTAAGAGCTGGTAGTGATTAAAAAATAATTTAATGGTATAAGTTATTATTCTTTCTCGGTAAATAATACCATTATATACTTTATTTGTATTTTGAAAAAGGCCTGTCAATAATTCCAAGTTATTGTTTCTATTTATTTTCATTCATTTTGCTTATTTATAACTTTGGCTATCATATATGTGTTTAATCATTATAGACACATAAATGTATTATACAAATTTTTACTTGTATGTATAATGTATTGAATGTTTCCTATGTTAGTTACATATAATTTAGTATATCTAGAAATTCATATATATATATATTAAGTTCAATATAGAGAATAAATATACTTGTATTTAAATATATATTGCGGGGTGCAAACAATACGCTATATTTAATTTCCCATTTCTTTTCATACTTCTATCATTATTTCTTTAATCCTGCACTTTTTAATGAGTAAGAATAAAATAAAAAAAAAGTAAAATGAGCATGTGTGAAACAACTAAAAATCGAAATAATTGCATAATAGTTTTCTTTTCTGATTCTTACATATATCTATATACATAGAACATGACGAACAAATACCAACCTAAAATAAATATAAAGGATACATTTTATTGTCTTGAAAGAGCTGTAAATATATTTAACTTATTTATTACTAACATTTTTCCATTTACTTTTTAAGATTATATGCATTTTTATTAAAGAAAAATGCAATAAAGCATAAATAAAAATAAAAAAACAATGACAAAGAAGATCTTATTTATATAATGATTACTTAGAGTTTCAAGCTCCCTTCTAACTATCCACTCCATCTTAATTAAATAACCGACACACAGGATCACATACATGTGAAAAAGATAAATGATCTTTAATATATGTATTTTGTGCTGAACAAACACTCATCAGATGGTTCAGATCATCATCTTTCACACACATTATTTAGTTTACATTAAGACAACAAATCCTCAATCTTTATTGAACAGGCTTCAATCTTCTCGATTCTCCAACTCTTCAGCCATCCACATTATTGAAAATCTGATGATGAAATATTGAAAGCACTTGTTGGAGCCAATAAATTATTGTCATACCCAAGTTGACTTTAAGTCACTCTGACCTCTCATGTATAAGACTTTAATATATTCATTTAAATATACAGAAGACGAATGGTCAAAATTTACACTGAACCTGTAATGTTTGAATGCATGTGTAATGTATATACTGAACTTTTAGATGTAATTAGAGGAGATTTAAACACAAAACTTTCAAGCTCCTTTCATCTATGCATTCTGTCTTATATAGTTGACACACATGACCATATACATGTAAAAAAGATCAATATATTTTATACTCAAACAGCACTCATCATTTGGTCCAGATCATCATCTCCCATACATATATACAGTTAGTGCTCAGTCTAAATACTGATTATATGTATGTATTGATGGTAATCTGGATAATTGATCAGTGCTGATTCAGCACAAAATATTTATATTTGAGATCACATATATTTTTCACATGTATGTGGTCATTTGTGTCAGTTATATAATATGGAGTGAATAGTTAAAAGGAGCTTGAACATCTGTGTTAAATACCCTCTAATTACATCTAATAGTTCAATATATACTTTATACTTGTATTCAAGTATAATGATTATTAGAATTGTTTAAATGTCAAAATATAGTATTGAAAAAATCTTTTATAAAATTTAATACAAGTTGAATATCAGCATGGTCTTTGAGTGTTCCACCCTTGAATTTTTAATGATATGGATGACGTAAAAGATATGATGTGGTGAAGATTAAACCTTGTTCATCAAAGTTTGAAGATTTGCTATCTTAATAAAAACTGAGCATGGAATGTATATGTGTGCGGGAGATGATCTGGACCAACTGATTAGAAGTTCTCATTCAGCATGAAGTACATATCTTAGAGATCATTTATCTTTTTCACATCACATGGATATGTGTATAAGTTGTAAAAGATGGAGTAGATGGCTGAGATTGAAAGTCTGAGATCAAGTTCCTTCTATATATATATTACACTAATCAATTTTAATATGTGGTGGAATGTTAATCATAATAGTTTTTGTGTGATTTTAATAGTGAATACATTAATCTAGATAGCATTGGACTATTTTGCTATGACAACATATAATATTGAGAAAAAAGAAAGATTTATTATTAATTTCTGTGTGTAAAAATTATGAATTGACTTCATTTTAAAAATGAATGTGTAAATAATAAAGTTTACAATCTTGATAAAATTATTTTTTATTATGTGTATTTTATTACTGCATTCACCATAATAGATTACAAAATAATACATCTAAATATTTAATGTCTAAAGTATGTTTGTTATTTTATTTGCACAATATTGTATTGAAAAATATGTGTAAAATGCATATTGCCATTATAGTATAAAATAATATAATCCTAGTTGTTTAGTTCTTGTTGGTGTAAAAAAATACTATTTGTATTTTAAAATATAAATATTTTGTGTTATGTGTAATAAATTATAAAATATTTATTTTTATTTGTCATTATTTTATGTAATAAGATTTTTATTTATGGGATGCTGTCTGAAATTGCCCAAAGAGTTAATATGGAGCATTACTATGGTGTCTTTGATGTCAATTTAAAAAGTTTATAAATAGAACTAAACAGTTTAAATCCTCTTTTTCACAGCCTCAATGTAAACAGACCTATGTTCCTCCATATGATTTTTTATTTATTTATTTTTAAAAGTATATGAATATTAAATGGATGGAATTATGGGCTGAAAACAATAGTATTTGTTCATTAACTGGGCAGGTTTATTGGAAATTTGTAGGAAATTATAAGCGATAATTCATTGAAAAAATGAAAATTAATTCTTAGCATTTAAAAAAACATTTGAATATTTTTTTTGCTTTAAAAAATGAATATTATGTAATTTTCAATGTTCAGATATAAATGCTAACAATATCAAGATGTATACAAGAATTATGTACTCTTTCCAATGTAGTTTATGAGATTGATGGATTATTTTCACATAGGATAATAACTGGTGCAATTTCCATAACATCATGGATGATAATAGCACCTGATCACTTGTAAGGTTTTACGAATCAAATACTTGTTAAATAAAATAATATTTACATTGCATTGTCATAGTTAAATAAATTAGTGTTTCTACACTTATAACATTAAATAGATCAAGTATCTGTTAATTGAAAAGATAATATGGATACATAATATATATCAAAATGAAGTAATTGTGCTTTAAATCTTATAGCTTTTTGTGATATTTATATCTTTTCTGGAATAATGAGATAATGTCAGATCATGGTTCAAGAAGTAGATGAGCTATGATACTATTTTGGGAAAATCATATTTCAGGACAATTATTCATCTAATTTGCTATTACATATATCATTATTAGTAATTATATATATTGAGATATGTTTTATATGTTTAAAGTATAAGTGAGTTATGCTTTTTTTAAATTCAAATTTATATTTCATAACTTAGTAATTATTATTTTAATTTTAAAAAAATATTTATCTTATTTGTCAATTATAAATTAATTTCAAATATTTGTTTTTATTTTATTGTCTTAAAATAATGTGAATAAATAGGTGAATTCATCTTTAGTACATATTTATTTTCATTAACTATTTTTTTTATATATAAAGGTTAAGAATGTTTTTGACTCATGTTTGTATTACTTAAATATACATTTTAGATTTAGCATTTGATAGGTGAAGTTCGATGTATAATTAATTACCTGTTTAATTTAAAAAAATTAATGTCAATTGAGAATTTATTTTATAAAATATAATCAGATCATATGTATACATTTTAAATTTTTATAGTGTTTGCCATATATATATATATATATATATATATATGTTTTATATATATATATATATATATATATATATATCATTTAATCTTTATTCATTTGTTAATAAATTTTGAATTAATTTAAAATAAGTAAACTTGTTTGATTGTCATTCAATTTTACAATGCAAATTTATTGTTTAATGGTATTTGAATAGGATTCTATTCATGATTTGATTATACCAGATAATTCATTAGAAGCAGTTACAAAAAGTTGGAAAGCCAATCATAGAATTGGTAAGAGAGTATAATTATATATTATTTTCTTTGTATTGAATTTGATGTTTATTATCTGACCATGTATACATTTTTATATAGCAACAAATTAATTTATTTGTCATTTTTAAATATTTAATAAGTAATTAGAAGCTTATTGTAATTATTTTGTTAGTAACAAATAAGTTATATTAAGATAAAAATTAAATATGAATTGACTCAATGATTGATAAATGTACAAACATAACAATTATTAAAGATGAGTAAAGATAATTGCAGTAAAATATTTGTGTATTTATTTTAAGTGATTATTGATGAAAGTGAATATTACATTGTCAGCATATAGTTTTAAAGATTGTAATTTTATTCAGCTATAGAGATGGTAATATTATTTTTTATTCTTTTACAAATTAGAGTAATTTGCTTCAATTATATTTAAAGTTAGTTTATGTGAGTCCTAAATTCAGTTTAAATATTAAACTTTAATATTAATATTTGTTTAGAATAAACACTAATAATCTTTTATATGTATTAATAATTATAATCTAAAATTTAACAATGTAGCTTTATTAACCTGAAGAGTAATTGGGTATGATTTGTCAGTTGGGTTTGAATAAGCATCAAATAGAAATCTATTTTTTATTTTATATATTAATGTGACTGGATATTATAATTTTTAATGTTATCTAATAACATGATTTTATTTTACAGTATTATAAGATGGTGAAAGTAGAGATATATGTAGGGTTAATTGATTTTGTGTTATTATTGAGTATTTCATCTTATTATAATTGACTTAATTAATAATAACATATTGATATTAGTAGAATAGCATGCTAAGTTAGCATTACTTTTTATTTTATTTAGTTGTGATTAAAAATCAATTATTGAGTTATACATTTACTTAGATATCATTGATATTGTAAATTTGTTGGGCATATTAAAATGTTTACTTCATCGATCCATGAATTATTTTGTTTAAATATAAATAACATTTGACTTTTGGTATAAGTCTGTATTATTATAAATAGTGTTTTGATTCATAAGAAATATTATGGTTTATCTGTCTTAATTCTTTATCATTATTTTTATTATATTATAAGCAGATTCTATAATGGACTTAGATTGTTATTTATACAATAATGATATTTGATTTTATTGAATTATCTTTAATCTATTCCATATAATAGTCATATTTTAGGATAGTTTAAAATAATGATTTTGTTTGTTTTCTATTCATTCTTAATGCTATTTGAATTTATAAGGTTACAGTAAAGTTTATTATCATTGTTTTAGTCAATTAAGTGTTAGATTGTTATTCATTCATTAATATTCATTTTAGTTTATTTTTTATTTTCATTCTGTTATAAATGGCACTACAATTCAGGGGCATTTTTACATTAGGATTGTTCTTCTTTGGTTCATATTTTTATTCTGCTATAAATGGTGTCCAGCTAATGACTGGACTATATTTTCATTCAGATTACATTAAAGTTATAATTTCCCTTTCTCATAATTTTTATTCAGTTACTATATAGATATATTAATTCTAATGTTCTCATGAATAAATGTAATATATAGGGTATATGAGGACAGACTGTCACATGACCCACCACTCATCACTCTATCTCATATCACAGATACACTTGAACACATATATGTCAAAAATTATAAATAATCACCAATATGTGTATTTCATGCTAATCCGGCAATCATCAGTTGGTTCCGATTATCATCTCTACACATATATGCAATAAGTGTTTAGATATATATTAAGATAGCCAATCTTCATACTTTAATAGACAGGCTTCAATCCACTCTACATTCTAACTCTTCAACTGTCCATTCAATTGAAAATCTGATGATGGAACACTCAAAGGCCACCCTGAAGTTGAGATTCTTGTCACACCCATGTTGACCTAAAATCAATCTGACCCCTCATGTACAGGTCATAATCCATTTAATACATATACAAGAGATGGGCAGATATCTCTACTATGTAGTAACTGAAATACAGGCTTATTATATACCTGTATCGATATATGTAATATACAGGATATATGAGCACAGATTTTCACACGACCCATGACTCATCACTTTATCTCATATCACTGATATACTTGAACATATATATGTCGAAAAGATAAATAATCACCAATATACATATTTCATGAATAAATGATGAATTCATACTATTATTCATAGTATATATATATTGATAGATAGTAACAATTCAATAGATATTAATAAAGAAATATTTTATGCACTTATAGAAAAGTATTGTAATGCCATGATAGATAAGATTTTTTGCCAACAGTGAAACGATTGAAAAACAGTTGCAAAAGAATCTGAAATAATAAGCTAAATACTTTTTTTTTTATGTGTCAAAGCTGCGGCTGGGAAGCGGGCAACTGCTTGTAAGGCAGCTGCGCTAACCACTCGACCACCAACGCTTAACATACTTTTATGCAATTATTTTTGAGATATTGGTAATTATGTTAAAAATAAGCTATTGTTATCATTATATCTCTCTAGATTTAATCTTTTACACGCTATTTACTTTTTTTGCATAATTTTAATTATGAAATCAGTTGCTGCAAAATATAATTATTTTTTTTTAATTTAAGGATACTTTAATTATTTAAAACTCAGGATTTAGAATTAATTGGTAATATTTGATATAATTTATTTCAAAATGAGTATTTATATAATATACAATTTACCATATTTATTAGTCACTAAAGTTTTAAAGAGAGAGAGAGAGAGAGAGAAGTGAATTTAATTTTATGCAATAATTGTTTAGATAACAAATCCAATATTTTATACAAATAAATGTGGGCAGGATTTCAACTTTTTCCAAACTAAAAAAAAAAAAACTTTTTTGAAGTAAAATGATAACGATTTCTCTAAAAAAACAAACATCAATACTGATTAATTTTTATAAAAAAAAAATAAGTTAAAAAACAAACGAACAAATTAAAAATATCATCATCATCATCAACAACAACCATTATCAATCCACTGCAGGATGAAGGTCTCTCCAAGTTTAATCCATCTTCTCCGATCTTTAGCTTCTCTCCTCCACATCACCCCTGCACACTTTCTTATTTCATCCATCTTACATGTGGTCTCTTTCTGGGTCTTTTACAATCTCTTGGAATCCAGTTTAAGATTTTAATTGTCCATCTATTATCATCTCTTCTAGCAATGTGTCCAGCCCAACTCCACTTCAGTCTTTATTTTTTTCAATGAGGTCAGTAACATCTGTTTGTTCTCTTACCCATACATTGTATTTTCGATCTCTTCTTGTTACTCCCAACATGCATATCTCCATACTTTTTTGAGTGGTCTGGAGTCTCTGTATCACTTTTCTATTAAGTGTCCAAGTCTCAGATCCATAAGTAAGAACTGGTAAAACGCATTTGTTAAAAACCTTCTTTTTCAAACACATAGGAAGATATATTAATTCATTATACAATAACTATATGTAACTTAATTAATATATTTGAAAATAAGCAATAAATATATATTCATATTTTTAAAAGATTGATGTAATTTGAAACCAACCAGAAATAAACATTCATATACTGTGTTGCAAGATAAATAAACATGTTACTCTTGAATGATTTCACTTCTTATGTAGGTATGAACAAATGTTGAATCATTGCTAAATGCATTAATGCTAAGAAACAGTATCACTCTTTTCTATGAATGCAGATTATTTTATTGACTCTTTAATATCCGAAACCCGTCAAGATGTGACATTTCTTCAATAGAGAAACCATTAAGATCCTTAGAAGATCAGATTGTGTCAACAAACGTGATAATACATGTAAATTACTTTTTACTTAAAAAGAATATTTAAAAAAAAAACATTAATCTAAATATTTCCTGGTTTTATTATTTTTACCTGTTTTCTATTGATAGAAAATTCATTATTGTTATTATCTCAATATTTACAATCACTGTATAATTGTTTTATAATATATAGTATTGTGACCCAGGCAAAACATTGATATATATTTTGCTACAATAAATTATATATGGATAATCCCAGATAATATTTGATTTATATTTGTAGTTCATAAAAATCTTCATGTTAATATATATAATTATTTTATATTTTAAAAAAAACTTATAATTATTTGTTGCATGTATGATTATTGCTAATATTTGTATTATAAAATGTATTTGTAATTTTATGTAAAGATGAGTGTCTAATTTAAAAATAATATATACGTCTACACTTGTTTTTGTAATACATTTATCATTTATGAATATGAGTACTAAATTATTCCAGATATTAATTTCAATAATGCTTATAGTAATGTTATGCATATCAGTTCATACAAGTTTTTCTTAATGATATGTATTTTATTGACTGTAAAAATGAATATTATCTATTTTTTAGATAAAGAGTGAATCTATTTTATTAAATAATATTGGGTCTAGGGATTATTATGAGTTTTAGGTAAAGTGTGAAAATAAATGCTGATACGTTGGCCAATAAATATTTGATATATTTAAGAGTCATTAGATTAAAATTCTTGACAATTGAAATGGAATTTGAAGTATTTACATTGTAAATTAGCAAACATCCACATATTTATTTATATACATTTTAATCATCCTACATAAAATCTTAATCATTTAATATTATAGAATTTCTGCTTTTATGGTTTAAAAAATGGAAGTCAAACAGTCTGTAGTTAAACTCATTCCAGAACAAACTCACCTTCCATAATCATTAAACAATAACAGGAATAAAAATCACTCAATAAGCTTTCCAATTTGAAGATGATGGAGATTTGAATGATTTTTCATCTGACTTTAATTATCTTTAAGTATTTTGGATGGATTGGATTATCTATGGGCAGATTATTTTTTTAGTAAAATCTACTTCTAAGGGCAAATGGTGTTCAAATTTAGTGGCTTGGATTCATATTCGCATTATAGACATTGCATATGTATGGACAATCATTGTGTATCAATAATTGCTTTAAAAATGCATTTTGTTTAATTTTCATAATTACTAAACTTTCACCATCTTAATTATATAAATAACCCATATTTATACATGTGTGTATATATATTTACAGATTATTTTTTTGTTAACATTTTTCTAACATGTTTTGATTTAATTTTAAATACATAGTGAATGTAAGTATTTTTAATTATTTACGTTTTCTGATTTTTCATTTTTCAAACCGTTCTTCTCATTTGTCAGATATTTGCACTGTCTGATTTTTTTGATTTTAACCTACAGCTGTTGCTAAAGGTTCATACCAAAACTTGCTAGATAATTTATTGCTGTTGTTGTTGTTTTTTTCATGTTATGATATAAAATATTGTACATTTTATAACTTCATTTTATATATATATATTTTTTTTTTGTATTTTTTTTTACTACAGTGCCTAGAAATGATATTTTTGAAAAGAGAGATCGCATAGGTTATATACTAAATATAAGTAACAAATGTTCACTCACATTCAAAACATTTATCATGAAATATTTTTAGTATATTTATTAAAATTTACTGAGAATGTATATGAAAAACAAAAACTAAAAGTAATATAAATAAATATTTTATGAAATATATATTCAAATTGCCGTTATTTATAAAAAAAGAATTCTTAATGATTTTTTTAATGCTGTTAAAATAGTCTTTCTTTTCATTTTTAAAATTTTTATATTATATATATTTGTATACTTATCAATAATCAGTATTTTATTAACTTTTAATTATGTGGTACCTATTCATAATTAGATTTAACATAGCTAACAAAACTTACAAAGTTTATATATAGACATTTTCTTATAGACAGATTTTGATACATGTTATTAATTTGAAGATAACCAGAAAAAGCTATTCATGTTTGTTTTTTTTTAAATAGTAAACTTATCAATGATTACAATGCCATTTTTTTAATAAAAAAACTATTTTTTAATACTAACAAAAAAAATAAATATTTAATAAAAAAAATATTTAATTTATAATTTAAAATTTGTTTTTTAAAAAAAAAATATATAAATGAATAAAATAAAAAAACAAAAAAAAAATAATTTAAAAAAAAATTTAAAAAATAAATTTTTTAAAAATTAAAATATAAGAGAAAAAAAAAAAAAACCCAAAAAAAAAAAAAAAAAAAATCTCTTCATCTTTTTTTTTTTTTTTACTATTATGAATAAATAAAAAAATAAAAATAATAAATAAATAATTTATTATATATAATATATATTTTATATAATTTTTATTTTATTATAATTTTAAATATAATTAATAAATTTTAAATTAAATTTAAAATAAAATATAAATTAATATAAAATAATTTTAAAAAAAAAATAAAAAAAAAAAGTAAAACTAACCTACTTTCTTTCCTCTCTCAGCCATCAGAAGGGAAAAAAAAAAGAAAAACGAAAAAAAGAAAAAGAAGGGGGGGGGGTGTTGTTTTTGGGTTTGATAGGTATTATTTGTTATTTTTTATTAATTTTAAAAAAAAAAAAAAAAAAGAAGCGACCACACAACTTCAGATTTTTTTTTGAATAACAAAGAAAAAATATAGTGGGAAAAAAAAAGAGGAGGATTAAGAGTGATGTCAAATCTTCTCATTTTTAGACGAGTCATGCATTTTAAGCGTTAATAGACGTGACACGTGTTTTGCTATTTCAAAAAAATGGACAAATTAATTTGCATATGCATTTGCATAATTATTGTTTAGTAACATTTCAGCAATGATTTATAACCTATTTTGGCCATGAATATGAGGGAAAACCTCGAAAATACTAGGCCTAGATTAATTTAATTTTATTGGGTTTTTTTTTGCTACTGACAGCAGGTTAAATCACTTATATGTGCTATAATACAATATGTAAAAAAAAATTTAAAAAAATCCACAATGACTTATATATTTGTTATAAATTAATATTTTAATCACCTGTTTTAAACATGTAATGATTTTAAATCTTTAATGCTTTATTTTTCAATATTATAATTACGTTTTATATAATTTTCTTAATTAATTGGATTAAAATATATAATAAATATTTAACTTTTAATAATATAAATAATCTTATTGTTTTTATTTAAACAAAATCTATCTATTTTATGTTACAAGTAATTCATTAAAACTAAGCTTAGCAATTATTACAGTTTTGATGCTAAAGCCACATTATATTTTTTAAAGTATATTTTATAAAATATTAAAATATATTCATTTATTAGAATCTATTAAAACTATTTAAAATATTCAATGTTATTAATTTTAAATAAATTTTGTAATTAACATATCAATAAATCATATGTTTTCCAAAATAATTTGTGGAGGCATTAGATCAATTGGAATCTTACTGTTTGTGCCACAATTATATATTAAATGATTATAATATAATGATATCAATTTTATTCCTTGGTGGCAGAAAGTTCAAAGTCAACTTATAAATTCTATACAGCATAGAGTGTTATGATGTGACAACTTTTTTGTTTCTAAACCTTTTTTTTTTTGATTCTAAATAAAAAAAAATTTTGTTTTAAAATTATTTTTATTATTTTAAAAGATGTTTTCAGTACTGATTATAAAATATATTTTGCTTTTATAATTATTTTTAAAGATATTTTTAATACTAAATATAATATATACTTTGCTTTTATGATTATATTATGTTTTTAAAAAGTTTGAATCTTAAATGATGGAAAATAAGGGGTAAAATTCTACTACTTTACTTTATGTAGAAAAATTCTTTTTTTTTTTACTTTTGATAAATTCATTACTTTTAATATTTTTTCCATTATTTTAATCATAGTTAAAAATATTTTAGTTATAATTCTGTTGAAAAATGATTTTATTTTCTCATAAATCTTATTTATATAAAAGGCAATATATAAATATATGATTAATTAAATTGGTCAATGTGAACCACACTTAGGTTACATTTAATTTTCTTACTAAATGAATAAATACCCATTTATAAAAGGTGTTATTAAAGAAAGTAAATACTGTTTCTGAATATTCTTCCTATTAGAACTGACATTAGATTGTCAATTGATACTCATCTTTCATCATTGGTATGCTAGAAAAAAAAAGACATTTATGTCTTTATTATTCTTATTGAAAAAATAACTCTACAAGTTTGTATAGTTAATAATATGTAACAATTTTGATTTAATAATCTTCTATAATGCTGTCAATTGCAATTCAATATAAATAGCTCAAAATAGCTCATTACAAAGTAAAAGTTTTATAATACTTTTTTTTCATATATTGGAAAAGGTAATGAAGTAAATATTTTTAATAACAATCATTTATTACTAAGACAGGCATTTATGACTTTTGTTATTATTTTAGCCTCCATCTAAGAATAGTTAAATATTCTTTTAAGAATAAATATTGATCAGCTATGTGGTATTTATAAAATTACATCCAAAAGGTATTTAATTTTCTTTGAGAATTTTTCATTTATCTAAAAATTCCTGCTTTGCTAAATAAAATAAATAAAAAAAATAAATATAAAGCATGCACACACACATACACAAAATAATTACATATTAAAAATGGAAAAATTAATTATTAATATACATGTATATTAAAATTCTGAACATAACATATTGTGCCAAGGCCAATTTGGCACATGTATATAAAATAATTTTGTCTAAAAAATTATTAAAATAAAAAAGAATCTTTTGTAAAAGAGTTTGAAATAAAAGATTAAAAGTGGGAAGGGGGTTTTCTTAAAGCCAAACTAAAAGTGTTATAAAAGAAAGTAAAGTTTTTCTAAATTAGTATTCATAAAAATAAGTAATTTAAAATTAAAAAATATATATAAATCTCTTTTTGTTCAAGCTTATTATAATAAATTATATATGTGCATGCGAGTGCAAATAAATGTATGTGTGTTAGAATAATATTAAATATATATATATATAAATGGAAGTTAAAAAGGAAATTATATTTGGAAAACACAGCGATGACTATTAAGTTAAATAAAGATTTAAAAAAACCACACCAGCGGTGGGCTACTAATTAAATATATCAAAAACATGTCATAGGATTAATTACTAATGGAATTTCGACAACACCTATTGCACCTATTGCGGGAGGATATTAAAATGAAAACAATTCGGATACATAAATAGCCAGATTTTTATTGGAGTTGAGTTTTTTCAGTCTAGTTTGCAGTGACAGTATTGTTTCCATTCAGATAACAGTGCAGTTTCTATTGTGTATTCAGAAACAAAAATGCATTGTTGAGCAGCTTTTGGAAATATATGTTCATGCTTCAGCCTTTTTGTCCAACAAGATCATCAAAACCTGCCTGTGAAATAATGTTGGCATAATAACTCAGAAATCCTCCATCAAACATTCAACTGTCTTCAAGAATAAAACCAATGGATTCGCATAAAATCTCTTCAAGAAACATCCAAATCTAACCGGTTAGATATACTCCACCAGAAGCAGCAGAAGTAGCCAACAACAAGCAATAGCCACATTCCAAAAATCCTAGGTAAACATTTATTTATTATCATTTATACATAGTAGCCACCGCTGTAATTCGTCAATCCTACCAAGTAAAGTAATTTGAACTCTTAAGCATGCATAAAGTGAACTATTGATGTGCATGTGTGTGAATGCGAGATAGTTTAACGATGTCACATATTACTTATGCTTTTCACCAGATATATGTTATAATGTGTTACTTTAAAAATGTGCATGTGTTAAATTAGATTTATAAAGATGTTTAAATTTAGTCAATTAATGTTGGGTAATAAATTATCTTTAACTTAATTAATGTTAATTAAAATAAAATGTCTTCAAACTTAAACTTTATTTGTCAGTCAATTCTTTTTACCAACCTTTTTATTAATTCTTTCCACCACTAATTTTGTATAATTTTGTTATTGAAATTAAAATTAGACTGAGCTAGTTTTAGGGAATGTTTCAAGTGCTGGATTATGAGCCTACTACCCGAATACATTAGTCATTAGACTAGCTGGCACCCTGGGGTTTACCCCGAAACAAATAAAGTATTTGGATAGTAGGGGTTTGAATCTAGCAGCTGAGGTGGGCCATTGTTGATAATTAAAGCTATCAATAAGATCTCACATTTTGCTCGAACGTGCCGGTTCATTCACGTAACATTTATAAGATTATAAATGTATTATGAAGGAGTTTGAAACCAGCCAAAACTTATATATACGTATAAGTAAGTTGCTTCAGTGGTACAACCCATTGCAAGAAATAAAATTGTCAAAAATGATGCATTTTACTCTAAAATGGAGGGGGGTGTAATGTGCCAAGGCCAATTTGGCACATGTATATAAAATAATTTTGTCTAAAAAAATTATTAAAGTAAAAGAAAATCTTTCGTAAAGAGTTTGAAATAAAAGATTAAAAGTGGGAAGGGGGTTTTCTTAAAGTCAAACTAAAAGTGTTATAAAAAAAAGTAAAGTTTTTCTAAATTAGTATTCATAAAAATAAGTAATTTAAAATTTAAAAAAATATATAAATCTCTTTTCATTCAAGTTTATTATAATAAATTATATATGTGCATGCGAGTGTAAATAAATGTATGCATGTTAGAATAATATTAATATATATATAAATGGAAGTTAAAAAGAAAATTATATTTGGAAAACACAGCGATGGCTATTAAGTTAAATAAAGATTTAAAAAAACTACACCAGCAGTGGGCTACTAATTAAATATATCAAAAACACATTGTCATAGGATTAATTACTAATGGAATTTCGACAACACCTATTGCCGGAGGATATTAAAACGAAAACATTTTGGATACATAAATAGCCAGATTTTTATCGAAGTTGAGTTTTTTCAGTCTAGTTTGCAGTGACAGTATTGCTTCCGTTCAGATAACAGTGCAGTTTTTATTATGTATTCAGAAACAAAAATGCATTGTTGAGCAGCTTTTGGAAATATACGCTCATGCTTCAGCCTTTTTGTCCAACAAGATCATCAAAACCTGCCTGTGAAATAATGTCGGCATAACAACTCAGAAATCCTCTGTCAAATGTTTAACTGTCTTCAAGAATAAAACCAATGGATTCGCATAAAATCTCTTCAAGAAAAATCCAAATCTAACTGGTTAAATATACTCCGTCAGAAGCAGCAGAAGTAGCCAACAACAAGCAATAGCCACGTTCCAAAAATCCTAGGTAAACATTTATTTATTATCATTTATACATAGTAGCCACTATTGTAATTCGTCAATCCTACCAAGTAAAGTAATTTGAACTCTTAAGCATGCATAAAATGAACGATTGATGTGTGTGTGTGTGAATGTGAGATAGTTTAACAATGTCACATATTATTTATGCTTTTCACCAGATATATGTTATAATGTGTTGCTTTAAAAATGTGTGTATGTTAAATTAGATTTATAAAGATGTTTAAATTTAGTCAATTAATGTTGGGTAATAAATTATCTTTAACTTAATTAATGTTAATTAAAATAAAATGTCTTTAAACTTAAACTTTATTTGTCGGTCAATTCTTTTTACCAACCTTTTTATTAATTCTTTCCACCACTAATTTTGTATAATTTTGTTATTGAAATTAAAATTAGACTGAGCTAGTTTTAGGGAATATTTCAAGCACTGGATTATGAGCCTACTACCCAAATACATTAGTCATTAGACTAGCTGGCACCCCAGGGTTTACCCTGAAACAAATAAAGTATTTGGATAGTAGGGGTTTGAATCTAGCAGCCGAGGTGGGCCATTGTTGATAATTAAAGCTATAAATAAGATCTCCCATTTTGCTCGAACGTGCCGATTTGTTCACGTAACATTTATAAGATTATAAATGTATTATGAAAGAGTTTGAAACCGGCCAAAACTTATATATACATATAAGTAAGTGGCTTCAGCGGTACGACCCAGTACAATATATACAAAGACTAAAACATTAAAAAATTGTTAATAAAAAGTATATAAAAAAAAAACAATATTTTTGATCATCAAAACAAAACAAATGTATATACAAAAATAATTATCAATATAGCACTAAAATATATGCAAATGAATATGTTTCAGCAAGTATAAAAAAAATAGATATTTATATAATAAATTTAATAGTAAGTTATATTTTCTCTAATTAATAATTACAATTAAGTATTTTTTGTTTTTATAATAAATTATTGTAATAAACTAAAGATCAGCATTTCAAGCTAATGTACATGCTCTTTTTTATGAATGTTAATAATAAATGAATACTTTCATTTCCAACACCAGATAAAGTCTTCGCGAAAGAATAGAATGAATCCACCTATTCTTTCAAACCAAATTCTTAAGTATGGGCAAATATTAAGCACTGGAAATGAAAGCGTGAAGATAAACCAATCACTTTAAATTATTGTTTACCATGTCTGAATGAATGATGCCCACAAAAATTTCAGACATGGTAAAGAGTAATTTAAAATGGTTGGTTTATCTTCATGCTTTCATTTCCAATCCTTAAGATTTGCCAATACTTAAGCATTTGGGTTGAAAAAATAGGTGGATTCGTTCTATTCTTTTACCAAGAATTTATCTTGTGTTGGAAATGAAAATATTCATTTATTATTAACATTCATAAAAAAGTGCATGTACATTAGCTTGAAATGCTGATCTTTAGTTTATTACAATTTATATACATCATGCTATATAAATAAATATCTCATTTATATAATAAATTATTGATAAAAATAATAGAGATGTATAATAACTGGGAAGTAGCAAATTCCTAATATACTTACTATAATAATAATTTAACAAACATTGGAAAAAACACACTTTCTTGTATCAATGCTGATTTATGAATTAGATACAAAACATTTTTATCTAACTTTTCATCTTATTACATGGATAATTCATTGATACTCAAAGAAAAAAAACTTTATATTAGTGGTAATATCTTTATGATGTATTTATCAATATGCATGCTGTTTTGATTAATACTTTATAAATATGGCCAGTAATATGTGTATCAATGATGATTTATTATTCATAAAACAATATAGAAAATTAGAGAAATGTGGATTATTATTTGTTTGATTAATAACTTATCATTTATATTAGAGAAGGCATTTTTGCAAATTTGATAAAATGTCTCTATTAAGGGTAACTTGTGAATTAGTATTAAGGTATGATTTTACTTTACATAGATATTTTTCTATATATTTTAGCATGGTATAGTAATAGCAGTTGTTTAGTTGAAAGGTTATTAAATTTATTATATGCCTTTTTGAAAAGTTTTGATTTGAGTGTACATGTTTCTAATTTAAATACATTATATATCACTACGTATATGTATTGACTGTGGTTGATAAAGAGCAAAATATATGTGCAATGTTTATTATAATTAACACATTTTCAAAATACATAGATGTGGATGAGTAACTATTTGATTTTTGCTTACATGCTTTCTGCAGTTTTATTTATCAATTTTGTTACATATATCTAAGCAGGTATATACATATAATTTTTGGATACTATATATATATATATATATATATATATATATATATATATATATAATATTTATGGGTATGAACCATATATTATTTTGCATTACAATCCAATATTTCAATGGACTAGCAACTGCCATTATCAAGGTTAACTTTTGAAAAAGCAATCATTAGACCTCAAACAATAACGTGACTCAGTGTGAGATGAGAAATGAGATCCAATGTGAAGTAGTTCAGCATTCACAATATGAGGCTTATCTAAATGTTTATTTCTTTCAGTTTTTTCACCTATTAATTTCAATTTAATATTAGATAAACTCTAAAAAATAAACATTTTGATAGGCCTCATATCGTGAATGCTGAACTACTTCATGTTGTATCTCACTTCTCATTTTGCACTGAGTCATGTTATTGTTTGAGGTCTAATGATTGTTTTTTCAAAGGTTAATCTTGATAATGGTGGTTGCTAGTCCACTGAAATATCGGTTGTAATGCAAAATAATACATGATTTGTACCCAAAAATATTATTTTATCTACATCATATAACCATGAAAACATTAAATATAATATTATTTATATGGTTATTTGTTTAGTAAATTATATAAAATTAATAAATGTCACATGCACAAATATTGGAAACTGTTACGAGAATAAATCGTGCTATCTAACCATGCATAAATGTTTTCAACATGAAAAGCAGATAAATCTTTTACAATGCATATATATGCTTTACATAGACAATACCTTTGTCAAGTAATAAAGTGGCATGAATACCCATAAATTATGGTAGCATAATAACCATAGCTTTTTATATTAGGTTAAGTGTTGAGATGTATTTGTTTATGGCTTCAATTTGTAAATAGTTGATGGTTTTTAGATATTATACTCAAATCAATTTTACAATATGCTGTAGATGGTGGAAATTTGATCCCATTTCCAATTTCACACATCTTAAAAAAATAAGCGCTAGATTAAATATATAAACAATTGTATGCATATAAGTGGTAGGATTTGTAATTATCCAGGTAAATCTGAGCTCTCTCTTGCAAACATATTTTATATATTGATAAATGCTAGACTATACAAAAAGCCAAACAAATTCTCACATTCTGTGTATATATATATATATATATATATATATATATATATATATATATATATATATATATATATATATATATATATATATATATATATATATATTTAAATACATGTATATTGTCTATATTCAAGTTAATGTAATTACAAGAGACTTGAATTCAGACTTTCAAGTTGCCTACAGCTATCCACTGGATCTTGTACAACTGATTTATATGACCGCATACATGTAAATTGAAGATCATTTACTCTTCACATGTATGTGGTCAAGTGTTCCAGTTGTATAAGATAGAGTGAATAGCCATAGTGAGCTCGAAAATCTGAATTCAAGTCCCTTCTAAATATATATGTATTAATAATTTCAAAATATCAATTTTATATTACATATTGAATGTAATATATTTTGTTTAACTGAAACACACAAGCTTATTATATATCTGTGTCTATATATGTTATATATAGGATATATGAGCACAGACTTTCACACAACCCACCATTCTCCACACTATCTCATAACACTGAAGCACTCGGACACATTTTATGTTGAAAAGATAAAATAAATAATCACCAATATACATATTTCATGCTAAATCAGCAGTCACCAGTTGGTCCAGATTACCATCTCTCCACATATATGCTCTAAGTGCTCAGATATATATTAATATAGCCAATCTTCAAACTTTAATGGACAGGCTTTAGTCTACTCAACACTCCAACTCTTCAACTGTCCATCCAATTGAAAATCTGATGATGGAATGCTCAAAGGTCACCATAAAGCTAATACACATGCACTTTGTAGATTTTTAACTATAAATGAATACTCTTACTCCCAAACACAAGATTAGCTTTATGGCTGATTTTTAATATTACAGTTTTAGTTTTAACAAGGCTGTAAACCTTAGCAATGAGCGTCTGAAAAAATCGTCACTAGGGACCTTTGTAGGTCTTTAAAACACATGCTTACGCTATGAAGAAAAGAGAGAATTTATAAAACATAGTGCTAAATAAAATAAATATTTCATTTATATATTTTGTTTAGTAATTAATCTTTAAAGAAATTAAGCACACTTTTTACATTTATAGAAAAAAAAAATCTTCAAGAATAGAATTCTTGATGAAATAGGTTTATACACAAGTAAATAATTTTTAGAAAAAATAAAAAACAATATTTAGAATACTTTGTACGTGTTAGCAACTGAACTTAAAGATAAACCTGTTATATTTTTACAATTCAGTCTTTTTTTTATTTAAAATGTTATTTACCGATACAAAATGATTTAAGTAAACAAAGTTAACAATAAAATATTTACTACATATTCTCACTAGTATTAAAGAAAATATTTGTTATAATAGCTACGTTTTCAGAAATATGTTGAGATTATTATTCTGCATATATTTGCTGCTTAAATCAGATTAAAGACATACTATGGATATTTTTTCTTTGCCTTGTATTCTATGTATTCACATACTTATATACGCACAAACATTTTTTTTTTGATAATAGAAACATTTAATAGTATAATGTTTATTACGAAATTTACTTAATTTGCTAAAAATATGCTTACTAACTGTAGGGGAAAAAAACCTTGTCTATGGTTATAACAAATAAAATCGAATTCCCACGTAGAAACCATTACAATGTACCCTGCTCGAGTTTACTGTAAATACTATGCTATACGTCTGAGTTAGTAAAAAAAGATTTCAATTCGCTCAACTGAATAGTGCTTATCCAGTTATACTCAATCATCGTACAATCTTATAAAGGAATCCAACTGATTTTTAGCTTCTCCCTATTCCATTGCTACACTAAACTATTCAAGTTACAGTTATTAATAAATAATGTGATTACCATAAGTAAGTTATTCCTGCTAAAATGGTGTTATAATGCGTAAAAATAAATAAATATGAATCTATTATTATAAAATGAGAAACTATAAAATCCAAGAAGTGTTTTTTCCTGCTAATATTATTTTTATTGTTTAATTCTATTTTTTTTCTTTTTTTATTACAAAAAAAAAATCAGTTTAAACTAAATGATTGGGCGGAAACGGGGTGTTACAACATTTTTATTTCAAAATTTGTTTTAACTGATTTGTTTGATATAAAAAAAATTACCATATCGTTAATGACTTTAATTGTTTATGACAATCATTTTAATCAAAAATTATTAGTTGAAAAATAAAATAAAAAATACTATCAAAAGCAATTGATTAAACTTCAGTCTGTTATTTTTTACTCATGTTTTATAATCAAGAAGTATAATTTAGTGCATCTAAAAGATCTCTACCATATAGAAACTCAAAGAAAGGAAGCAATAGGAATAACCAAAGAACTTTCAAGTCTTTATTTCTGTTTGAAATCAGATCCTTTGAAAATGGTTATTGATTAGCCATTTACTTAGACAATGCGCAGAATTTCTTTTCCAAACAATAAACTTTACAATTGGTAAGTTTTATTGTAAAAATTATTAAAGGAAAAAAAACTAAAAAGGAAATATATTAAGATAAAAAGAAACTTTTGTTTTCAGGATATCAGTTAATGATTTAAAGATAAAAATGATAGCTCTGGTTAAATATAGATTTAGTATTGGCATTCATTAATTTAACTAGAAAAATAATCTAAAATCAGAATGTAGCATTAATCTGTTCAATTTTCAAGATTGATATCGGATATTTTTATAACTACTGTATATAATTAGTAGCAGTGACTTTTTTAAAGCTGTGGTGAACATTATACTAGGGAATTTTATTTATTAACTATAAACAACATATTTCTTCTTATATATAAAAGACTTTTAATAACTCTTTCTAATGGTTCTAACAGATATTACTTTTTTGCATGTATTCTATGAGTATTTAGTAAGATAGTATTATTTAATGTCATATGTGGTTTAATACAATTGCAAAATAACAGCTCAGTAGCTCAGGACCATAAATCACAACCAGCTGTTTTATTTTCAATGCGCAAACTTTTTATAATCTCTAAATAAAACCAAAAAAAAAACCATCTCATTATTTTATACTTAATGTTCTGTGCAAATTTACATACTAGTATCTTGGAATATTCAATAGATAAAGATTCGAAGATTCACTCTCCAACTATAAAAAGTTTTTATTTAAAAAAAAACTCAATTGAATGGATAGTCACTTATTAATTACATGATACGCAGCAAATTATATGATTATCGCTATTGCATAAATTTGTTTTTTAGTAATAAAAATGCAGATCAAATATTTTATAAAACTTATATATGTATTTATAATTAGATGGTAGTTTTATTTATAAATAGGAACACTCTAGTTTCACTCCAATGGAATAAAGTTATTTTTAAAAGGTTGAAATCAACGACTGAAAGAATTTATTTAAAAATTGAATAAAATGTAGTTAAAAACGTCTTAAAACGTTTATTGAAAAAAAAAAAAAAGATATCCAATAAATAAAAATTTCGCAGCAAATAGAATTGATCACTGATAATGTTACACAAAACAAGCTAAAATTTCACTGGCATTAATTATTAATGAATGCAAAACAAATTATTTCATTTAAATAGAATGTTTGTTGACCAAACAAAAATTATTGCTCTATTTTTGTTTTACTAAAGTCGAATTTTTTTCAAAGATTGGTAATTTTCCAAAATGTTTATAAATCTAATAATGACTATCTTTTATATTTTAACATTATATCAATGTTTACTTTTAAAAAATAACAATAAACGATTTAATTTGAATTTCTTGAATATATAGTCTTTAATGGGCAATGAAATTATTTCACTGTAACAGTTATATAACTCTGGAAGACTTATTTTGAAAATAGTTGGATTACTAAGATCCTACTTCCATTTTTTTTAAAAAAGTATAATATTATCTTTTAGCATAAATGCTTTCACAAAATACCAAAGTACGTGCACTAGAAGAAAAAAAAAACAGATAAATCGTGTTTTCAACACGGATAGGCATATAACAACATGCTGTAAAGTTCACATCATATTATAATCAGCATACCAAAGTATGTGCACCAGAAGAAAAAAAACCCAGATAAATCGTTATTTTCAACATGGATAGACATGTAACAACATGTTGTAAAGTTCACATCATATTATAATCAGCAAATTATAAATTGTATGATTAACCCAGAATAATTTAAAACTTTACTTCCCAACTAATAATACCTAGAAAATGATTTATTCACCAATACTGGAGACAAATAACTGCTTACCTGAAAAAAAAAAAAAAAACAAGCTAAAATTCTTATCTTTATTTATATATAATAAATAACACTGAGATTATAATAAAAATAAGTAAAATTTAAATAATGTAAATTTAGTTTGAGTTGATAATAAAAAGAAGTCTAATTTAAATAGTGTAAATTTAACTTAAAATAATTAAATTACAAGTGAAAACATTAATTAATGAATGAAATGTTTGATAACATAAACATCAATTAAGCTAATATTAATTACGTGAAAATAATGCTGAGAATACCAGAAGAAGCAAAACTTAAAATTTCAATTATAAAGAAAATTGTAAATTAACTTAGTAATAAATTGTCATAAGTACAAACATTAGTAAAGAATTGTCTTAGCTAATATTCAACAAGGTTTAAAACTTTGGTAGAATGTCAAGTTCTGAAGCATATACTCTTCAGAGTTGATCTGCTACTTCCTGTGTTCAATTGAATATGTGAGAAATAGAATCATTTGATATTTTTTGTTAATGATTTAATGCAATGATAGAGTGATCAGTTCCAGAATGTAAAATTATTGGGTCAATTCCAGCATTGGTTGATACTACTGGTATTCAAACTTCTTCAAACTATGGATTAATAAAGCCATTCAATTGTTTTTATTTTAATCTTGGCATTTGTTATATTGCTTAAAAATAAATTTTAATGATGTAAATTGATACATTTTAATATTGTAGTCTAAAATATAAAGTTATTTAATTTTATGATATTGCTAAAGAATGATATGCTAAAACAAATTATATTAAGATGTCCAAGGAATTCCAAACTAATAGTTTTTAGAATAAATATAATGCATTTTGTTGAGTGTAGTAGTTGTAACAATGTCACTTTCAAAAGTAAAAGTTATTGTTCCATAGCACAACTGAGTTTAGCCAACTAAAGAAAACTGTTAAGCGCAGCTATTAAAATGTCATTTCATCTTCCAATAAAGTAACTAAACACTTATTATATTCCAACAATACATGCCTACATAGAAACATTAAAATTTGTATTATGATTCTTAATAACACTAACAATAAATATAACAATAGGAAATGCATTTTATATTTTCTCTCACAAACCATATTTGGAAATATAAGTAATCATTGAATAATAAAAAAATAATATACTGATGTTCAGACTTGTTTTTGAATTGGGAATTTCAGCAGCTGGTAACAGTGATTGCATAATTGGATGCTGAAAGGCAATGATGGAAAACATTTTTCCATTAAAAAAGACAAACAGTTTAAAATTTCTAGAAATTAATTTGATAATGTCATCTATACCAGTGATGTCTAATGTTTTTATGAGTGATTCTATGTAAAATAGTGTTAGAAGAATTGTGACTTATAAAAATTAATTAATGCAAACAAAATAATCTATCTATAATAAACTTAATATGTGATAATGTGTTTGAAAGAAGAACAAAAACGCTTCTTTGTAAAGCAACTTTTGAAAATATTTATCTCATTAATTAATTAATAGAAAAAATTATTATGATTTTTAATAATGATGTTTTAAAAATTATTATGACAGTTCCAGATAGAGTATGAATCATTGCTTACGTCTAGACAATTGTTAATTTTGATAGGAAATTCTCCGGGTAAAATTTGTTTCAAAGCTGTATTCAGGAGACTGGAAAAAAGAAATAAAAACTAAAAAAATAATAACGAAAATTTTTTTTTTATTAAAAATATTTTAAATTTTTTAAAAATCTATATTTACACCGTGTCTTATTTAAAAGATAATTAATTTAATTTAATTTTAATAATTTTACAAATTTTGCAAGGATCAAAAATAGTTATGAGATATTGCACAGATGGAAGGCGCATCAGGATAAACATGTAAAGACAAATCATGGACGTAGAGTCTATAGAAGTATGACAAAATTTTAACCATACTTTTTGTTTTTATTGACATTTATCTGATTAATCAAGGTCAAATTGAAATATGTATCCCTACGCTAGTAATATCTAAATATCTATTTACTGAGAAATAAATGAATAGCTAACAAATTAGAAAAAAATATCCTAAGCATATTTGTAACTTGAAAAAAAAAAGATCAGCCCCACTCACAAGTGAATTCAGGTCATGGTCAGGGTAAGCAGATATTCTAAATACTATAGCACAGAATATTAATGTTATGGTAAATTCAATGGTGGCAGATGTTTTAAGTGTACATTTTTTAATAAGTAAAATAAATGTCTCACACTCTTATTATTAATTAATAACAAAACTATACTCACAATTTTTATTTATTATTACCAAATGCACATTTATATTTTTATGCTGACACTAGAAAATTCTTTAAATAATGATAATAATGTATACTCCTTTAGATTTGACATCTTACTAGCTTAATGTTGATTATCATTAAGTAAAACATTGGTATATTTCACTGTTTTCTAAGTTTTCTATGTGGTATTAAAGGTTAAAGTTCATTTATGCAATGAAAAGTCTGTGATTGATCTTGATTACTGTTTTTACTATTTATCAGTGTTTCAGTAATCTCATAAATTTTCACAAGACAGTGTGGATTACATATTGCAAAAAATGCTTATATTTTCATTTTCCATTTTTTTGCATTGTTCTTCGTTATTATGGAACCAAATACTTTTAAAATTAAATAAATTATCAAATGATTATTTTCTCAAAAGGATTCATAATGTTTGAGCACCAAAAATGTCAAAAGACTGTTACTTTATTATTTCTAAACTGAACAGAACAAGAATCTTTAAATACAACATAAAAGTAAATGAATAAAATGGTATTATTCATAAGATTTTTTTAATTTCTAAGTAGTGGTGATGTGATAATTTTTCATCCATGTTTTATTTTCTATTTAAAAATAGTTAAATATTTGTTTATTATTTAATAATAAGCAAGTAGGTTGATTGGCAATGGCTCACTTACCTGACAAATAAATCCTATCTTTGATTCAAATTTGAAAAAAAAATCCGAGTTTCATCAAGTAATAATTCAAATCTAGATTGATATATTTTTATTACAGATGAAGCTTTTTCTCTATATAGCATGCCAATTTATGTGCACCAAATATGTAGTTGAAAGTTGACTTTATATTACTTGTCAGATTGATCATCGATATCATATCATTATATAAAGAACTCAATAAAAATATCACTAAATTATAATAATAATAACAGATTTAAAAAAATTTCATGGTTTCCCTATTGCCAAATTTGTTATCATCTCATAAGATTTGAGTGCACACAAAATCCAAATTAGCAAGAGCCTTATATCTATTTACATTAATAAAAGTAATAATTTTAGCATAAAAGAACAAAAATATAAATATTGTAAATAATTTCACAACCACTTTGAAACCACTTTGAACACTTTTTATCAAAAAACTTTTATTGTACATATATACATACACTTATGGTTTGACTATCCTACAGTCGTCTTCAGAGCTATGATATAATGAATAAAATATAATATATATTGTATATATGTATAATAAAAGGTTTATATTAAAAAGTGATTTGGATAAATTGTATTTATATAAGATATTACAGCAAAATAAAAATTAAAAAAATGGTGATTACTGGGAATTGTTCTTTCATGTTTTACATGCATAACATTGCATGTTTTAGTACAGTGATAGAGGAGCAAATCAAGGTTCATGGATTGCAGCCCAGCTCTATTATTTCCAAGACTTGAACTTTTTGTGAACTCTCAAGCAATAAATTATCGGATTATTTATTCTGTTTAGCACTATTAAAAGAATTTATAAGACATAAGTTTAGAAATGTTTTTATTACATAGCGATATTTTCTACTTTTTACAAATTCTAATGTAGGATGTTAGGATGTATACAATGTTTGTAAATAATCTTACTTTTGTGCATATATATTAGTGTACTTTTTTTAATAACTAAATTGGCTAATAGATGTTGCAGAAGAATACAAAAAAACTAATTAAAGATAAATTAGAGTAATTACTATTTAATGAATGGATACATAATTTTTTTTAATTTATAATTTTTTAAAGTTATGTACAATTTTATATTAGATTTTCATTTTAAAAATGCGAAATTTAAATTCAGTCATCATCATAATAATCATCATTATAATATTATTATCAAGAAATAATTTATTTTTAAAAAAATATTCATCTGAAAACAATTTATTTTCAAAATAATAAGCTTATTAACTGGTTAAACATTTGATATTTTCTTTTGTTCCATCTTGATGCTTAACTGTAACTATTGTATACAATCATTATTTTATACTAAAACTCAATATGTTAGACTTGTTTTATTTTTAATTTAATAACTATATAAACAAATAATATTCTAAAACATTACATTTGGCATTTTTAAATATTTAAATATTGACTTACAAATTAAACAATTTTCTACGCACATTATAAAACAATTAGTATGAAAACACTTTCAGAAAATGAACAAAATATTTTTTAAAGTTTTTATGTGAAAGAATAAAGGTAGCTTTATAAAACATATACTGAGTTCAGTGTTAAAAATTAATATTTTTTATAACAATTACAATAATTGAAAAGATTTTAATACCATGTCAGTTTTAACAGATAATAACATTATAGATGCCATACTCTATTTTTATATTATGGTCAAGTTTATTAACTTCTATTTTTAAATACAAAAAAGATAGATACATGTGTACCTATTTTTGTTTAAATAATATTCAACCAATTAGTGTGTAAAAATAATCAAAAATATTTTATAAATAAGCAAATAATCATATTTTGCTTATACTAAAATCTTTGTGTACAAATAAGACTAGAAAAAAGAAAATACCCAGAAGACATCTTCTCTGTTAAACAATGGTGGTATTCACAAAATCTAAGTCAACTATATATACTGTGCCCTTTTCTATAGGCCAGTAATAGTCCATCTCAGTCAATTACTAAAAATTTTAAATTTTAGAATGTTATTTTAATATGTTAATTATAGTTTGTCAATTATAATATAAAGTACAATTTGAAGCTAAAGAAAATATGTAGTATATAAAATTATAACGAATCATTTAAAAATAGTTAAATAAAGCTTAAAATATTGTTTCATATGGTTGTAAAAGCTGGCCATATTAAATAACACAGCTATAAATATTAAAAGTATATTTAATAAATTCAATTTTAATAGTTTAAAACTGATAAGTTAATAAATACAGTGTTTAAATTTATAATCATATTTAATAGTCAAAATTAATATAATATATTTTAGAAATAAACTTTATGATGGTGAGAATTGTATTTAATTCTATATTTTCTAAATTGTTCTTCCAAATTTTATAATTATATTATTAAATATAATAAGTGTAGCAATTTTATTAGTCTAGGCAGAGAAATAGATTAAAAATCATCTGTCAAAGTTATTAATCATGTGACTTGTATACTTCATACTTTCACACACATGCTTGTTTGTATTTAAAGTAACAAAGTTTAAAATATTTTAAAAGTTATATTATAGAATTGGATAGAATTATTGCCTATCATAAAAGCAAATAATAATAAATATTAAGTTAACTATTGTATGTAATGTTTTAAATAATGTAATAAAGACGAATACAGTTAATAAAAAAATTAAATATTTTGTTTAAATAAAAATAGATAAATGGATAGGTTATTAAAATTATTTTAAAAGTTATTTTAAATGTTTAAATAATTTTAATATAGTAATAATTGATTTAAAAGTAATATTTTAAATAATGTTTTAAGTTCATTACGTCATAATTTTTTTTATTTTCAAATATAATTCTGCTATAAATTGAAAATATGTAAATTTGTTCTCAAGTTAAAGTAAGAATCAACCAATCAAATGAGGTATTCTTACAGACTATAAATATGAATTGCATGGGGGTATAAGAGGAGATTAATAATGTATTGAAACCAGAGAAAGGTAAATTATAGCTATCAAAGAGATAGTATTTTTTAAATTTTTATTTTAGTTAATTTTTTAATACTTTCATAAACAAAATAGCACACTTTCTTAAAGCATAACATTTAAAAATCAAAGTTTGATTTACATAGTATAACTGTCACTGGGAAGCTAGAAGCATTTAAAGAAAGGAGAAGAATACCATTCAAAGCTTTGTATTATATTTTAATCTGTGTAAATATATTTGAAAAAAGTAATGTTTTAATTTTTCTGAAGATTTTCAATATTTAATATTAAATCGTGAAAATAGTCCAATACATATTTTCAATTAATTAGTAAACTAGTATAAAAATAATATTAACATTAACAATGCATTGTAAATTGTTCATTGTATAGATTTAAAAAAATCATTACTTGTTATGTACTACACATTTAGGTTTCTAGAAACATATAGATACTATAGGAATAGAAGAGATTTTATTAAAGAGGTGATAAGGAGTGTCTTTATTTTGGAATATGACCAACATTTATGTGAGTTTTCCATAGTAATCATCATCAATTTGTCTCCACTACTTTTATGTATAATCAATTATTTACTATAATGATCTTTTAAAAAATTTTGAAAGTTTTTTTTTTAATTTTAGCCTTTTTTAAAAAAACAATAGAGATAATTATTTTATTATTTCATTTGCTAATAACTCCTCCTAGTCCTTTAATAAAATATATAGAGGCAGTTTTAGTCAAATTTACAACATTTTATTTTTACAACTTAATTTTTATTTTATTTTATTTTTTCATATGTCAAAGCGTAGGCTGGGAAGTGAACCCAGGACAACTCATTGTAAGGCAGCTGTGCTAATTACTCGGCCACCAATGCTTGACTTAATTTTTATTTTATATAATATTTTGGTAATGCTTACAATAAATTTTAAAAATATAAATTTAGAAATAAAAAACATTCTAAAAGTTAATATTTTTATTTTGCAAAATAGAAAAATAAAGTGATTATAGATTTTTTTATATTGCATCAAAAACCTTCACCTATTTATAAAATTATTGATAAAATATTTCTTAATTGAATTTTATTTTTAAAATGAAAACAAATTTTATTGTTTTCCTGAAGTTTTTTATTGATAGTATTTGAGTAGTACACCTCAGTCTCGTTTTATGTGGTTAGATAGATTCCTCGGAAAACACGCACAAAAGAAATCACACAAAAATAAACGTAACTTATCTTGAAAAATGGGGGATATGTTCCAGTAATTTTCAGAAGTCACATAAAAGCAAAGCAACAAGGAAAAATTAATTTAAAATTCGCATTAAAAAATAAGGAAATAAAGTATGACTAATAAATAATTTCAAATATTTAAAAAAAATTAATATAAGACAAACTTTTTTTATTAACTACAGTATTTAATTTTATATTTTTTCATACATATTTTAATTATTACTTCTATTTGGCTATTTGAAAATATGCATTCGTTTGTGAACTGTTAAAAAATCAGATTCGTCATGTGACATACAACTAGTGCCACTTTCAGTCTTGAGCCGTGTTAATGTTTTTTTGTTTCTATATTAAAAAAATGAGATCGTAATCAAAACAAAAATATTATACACTATCATTTGAAATATTATTTTCAATTTATAAAATCAATAAAATCTTCATTATTATTTATTTTAAAAATCTAAAAATTTATTTATTTCTGTTATAATTAACAAAATACGTTTTAAAAGTTTAAAATTTTTGAATATTTATTGCGGTATTTTTATAAGTGAATATAAATCTGTTATTATTATTTACTCATTAGTATAAGTAGGTTATTTACATAGAAGCTAATATTCTAAATACATCTTCAGGTCATATTCACTTTAGCTGCTAATATAACATTATATTTTTGAGAAAAAAAGTATTTCAAGTCAAAATAAGTTATTAATAATTTAAATTTATTGATATCTAATAAATATAGTGAAATATAAAAGATATTAAGAAGAAACATGAATCACATAACTTCAAAATTGCATTAAAATAATCTGCATAAAACGAAACCCAGGTGTATTTACATATTGGACTATTTTCATAATCTAATATTAAGTATTGAATTTCTTTAGAAAAAATTAACTTTATTTAAATTTTCCAATTACATTCAACTGTTAGTAACAGCATACAGGTTCTTATATGCACAAGATTTTGAGAGAATAATATCTCTCAAAACATTGTACAGATACTAATTTGTGTGCTCTTACTGAGAGTTGAATGTAATTAGAAAATTTAAATAAAGTTTAATTTTTTAAAAAACATCCGATATTTAATACTAGATGATGGAAATAGTCCATTATATACAAAAACAAATTTTAATTGATGCAACATAAACCAACAAACATGTTTTAGAATTTTAAATTTGTTTAAAATTTAAAGTTATACTTATTATTTCCAAAATTTTACAAAATGTTTTATTAGCAGTTTTATAAAATCATTTCTTTTCAACAAATAATCATAACTCCCATTTTACCATAAATAGTGATTAATGACTTGTCTTCTTAAAAACAAACATTTTCTATAAAATTTAAATGTAAGCATATATCTTTTGATTTAATATAAATATGTTGCTTAAATATGTAAATAAATTATTGATAACTACAAGCTTTATTTTTGTAATACTAAAGGGGAAAAAACACACATTGTAGCCCAAGGATAAATAATCTACAAATCTGTAGTGCTGTTAGGTTTTTTGTATTTATTATAGAGCCAATCATGATTTTGTCAACTTCCTTTAAATATGGTCATTTGTATAATACCTGCATAATTCTGACATCTTCAGACTTTTGTTTAAAATAAAAATTTCAGTTCTAATTTCTACCACACATAAAAAAAATTGTGATGCAGAATCCTAAACTGGAAATGCTGAAGAACAAAAACTGCATCTATGAAATACCATGTGAATGTGAAAGGAAATACATTGGTGAGACCTGTTACCCTGTTGAACAATGATTGAAGAAGTACAAACTAATGGTTAAAAGAGAAAAACAGGTGTGTCTAAGATAGCAGATCATGTATGTATTAATGACCATATGCTTAAGTTGGAAAATACAAAGATATTGGATAAAGAGGAAAAAATGCATAAAAGAAAATTCAAGGAAGCTGCTCTTATGACAATGGTAAATAATCTTATATGTCAACCCAGTGTGGCAATACACAATGTATGGAAGCCTCTAATTAATCTTGCTCTTACAAAAAAAAAATTAAGAAAATAATTAGACTCATTATAAAAATAAAATTGGAGAACTCAGGAGGATTTTAACCAACCTTTATATATAAATATATCAAATTTATACTATATGTTGCCTTTGACAGAATAGCTCAGTATAGTCAAGAATCTAAAGATGCAAGTACAACTTCTAAGCAAATATTGTCAATGTGCATATAGGCCAGCAACACCTGAAGAAGAGTGGAGAATAATACTACTCGAAACATTGTGTAATTATTACTAACCTGTATTGTCTATTTGTGAGCTTACTAACAAGTTGTTTGTATTTAGAAAGTTTAAATAAAGTTTAAAATTTTCTATACATTTAACATTCACTTATAAATGATGAAAATAGTCCAACATATCACATTTTACATTTATAGTTAGTTTGTTTTATAGTTAATAAATTTAAGAAATCGCACACTTACGTAAAGACAATGGATTATGTTCTCGTTTTAAACTAGAACTCTCACAACTGAAATCACCTCCCCCCCCCACTGACGCATGTAATCTCATACATTAATGATTTAATTAATAAATAATGGACAATGCTTTTTCAATTCAAACATCCATTTCTGGAAGACCCGTAAAATAGCCCCCCCAATAACATATTAATTAATATATGTAATAATACTAAATAATTCAATGCAAAACTATGTAAAATTTCTTCGAGTTAATAAAGTGCCTTTTGAAACATAATATATATATATACGTTTTGATATGAGTAAAGTTTGTATTCTTTTGTGATAATCTGATTAAAAATTTGAGTTAACCGTAATAAAATTAATTAAAATAAAATTTTAACGAGATATTTCTTTAAATAAACTTCAATTTTCATCTTTATATTTAATGAATAAAAGCATACGTTTTGAATTTTTATGGTTGCTTTACTGTTTTCAAAACATTATAATTAAATAGTGAATTACTCAAGAATTCATGTAATGTTCGAGCATTTTCATGGCAAATTGAGTAACTAACAATTTCTTTAAGTTAGACAAAACCACATTTTATTGTTATTTGCATTAGTTATATTAAAATCAATCCCTGAATCTTTAGATCATAGTATGGCACTGATCTTCTGCATTAAGCAATACGTAGCATGGAAATAAGTAATATATAAATATAAATCACACTTTATATTTGTTGTTCTATATTTTTAACTCGCCTTCATTTATATATTTCAAAAAAAGATCGAATGTGTGAATGGGTATACAAAATTTGTCCCATTTTTTTTTTCCATATGTCAAAGCATCGGCCGGGAAGTGAACCTGCGACAACTGTCAATACACTGCTTGCAAGGCGCTGCGCTAAACATCACGGCTACCAACGCTATGTCACTCATTGACAGAGAGAAATAAAAAACATTATATAAATGCAATTTTTTTGGGATAATAATACAAAAGTAGAGTCAGCGACAGCTGCTTTACAAGCAGTTGTTCCGGGTTATCTTTTTCGCTTCCCGGCTGATGCTATGACACATGAGAAAAAAAATTATATAAAAATATCCCCATCATATGCATATTCTTATATAGCTACTTAAATGCATCGAAGAAAGTATTTTAAAATTTAAATTAAAATAAAAAGGAAGGATAGATATTATTTATTCTTCTTTTTTTTTCACTCTTATTTATTTTTTATTCCTGAAATGAGAAACTGAATTTCTTGAGGGATTTGCATAAAGTCAACTAGCTGTATGAAAATTATATATACAAAAAAATTTCTCAGCTAGCAATCTTAATAAATACTGATGAGAACTGAATGGAGGAATGGGAAATGAAATATTTAAAGCTCGACAAAACAGGAAATTGAACTTTAATTATTCGCAACCACTATTGTTCTGAATAATAAAAATCATATTACCGAATTTGATCTTTTTAGAAATTGATCATTTTTTCCCACTTGAGTAAAAAGAAAAGAATCTGATAAAGAATTAGAATATTAAGAAGATAAAATGATTAGGCAAGTTTTATTTATGGACCAGCGATATAAAAATGAGTGAATTGTTTGTTTATGCATAAGATTACAATTATTTATAGTTTAACTAATATCAAAGCTACATTCAAATATTAATATATTTATTATTAAAAGTATATTTTTTACAAAATATTATTAATATAAAGTTATTTCCTTTACTTAAACAAAAATAATCTTTCTAAATTCTATATAAACAAATTATTATATTTTGATTTACAAGTGTTAAACTTATTTCTTTCATAACATGGGCATTACCCACTTAGATTAATATGTTAATAATCATGATTAATCATATATTAAACTAGAGATGAACTTTTGTCCAAACATAGACTTCAAATCTCAGTTAGAAATTAATATATCTGTTTTCTTTTTATAAACACACACATAAATATACGCTGTTAAAAACAGGCAAAACTCACTATATATATATTGCCACACACAGAAAGCTAGAGTAATCAATGGATGCCAGAAGGCTTGTGCATATAATCCCCATCTAGTGCCTACTCATCCAATATCCCCAGACTAGTTTCTGGCTTATGGCCTTCGTCAGTGACGAGCCTAGGATCTGAGAGCACTGCACATAGATCTTAGGATCTAATGCAACCCTCCAGCAACCACCTTTTGTCTCCATTTAACTACAAAACTATGAGTCTTAAATTGAAAACACCTCAATGTTGTCAATCCAAGCCCATTAGTTTATATAGCTATATGGGTCTGAACCCAGTTCAGTACTCATACATTTTGGTGTCTTTGGTTCTTTAATAACCATAGCCACCACTATCCTATTAGGCAGGATTTGTTTTAAGCCAATAAACATCACATGACCACCACCTCTTATGCTTGCACATAATTGTTGTTAAAACAAGCAAAACTCACTATGGTCATGTGATGTTTATTGGCATAAACATATGTTGTAAACAATATATAAACACCACATGGCAATGCAAATTTTATGACTCCTTTTTGCATAACAGCATTGTTCTGCAGATACTATTTACCTATTAACCATTTTTTAGATTATTTCATGCTGTTCAAGGCAATAAGTCTTTAATATTGGGCATATTTACCTGAGTGCAAGTATTTGAACGTTTGCATTACTATTGGAGGTTTATTGATTACTCAGTCCTTATATTAAATAGTTTCTAATGCTGATAAAAATGTAATTCTTTATTATACAACTTTTCAAAAGTATTCTTTTCATCACTGAACATTTTATGCTTATTTTCAATATCTGAAATAAGAGAAGAAATTCTTTCCAACTTCAAAACCATAGATGGTTTTAAATTTCAGAATATTAGCTTGGATTATATAAAACAATTAACATTGCTGCCATATGTAAAAGTATAAGATATTGCTTTATATTGGATATGATTTATAGTCCAAATTAAGATGAAGTGTAGAATGAATATTGTCAGCTAATATTCTTTGATTATGTAGCATACAATAAATGGTTCTAAGCCAATAAACATCACATGACCACCACCTCTTATGCTTGTGCATAACTGTTGTTAAAACAGGCAAAACTCACTATATATATTACCACACACAACAAGCTAGAGTAATCAATGGATGTCAGAAGGCTTGTGGAAATATATATAGTGAGTTTTGCCTGTTTTAACAACAGTTATACACAAGCATAAGAGGTGGTGGTCATGTGATGTTGATTGGCTTAAAACCAATCCTGCCTAATATGATATTGGTGGCTATGGTTATTAAAGAACCAAAGACACCAAAATGTTATGGGTACTGAACTGGGTTTAGACTCATATGACTATATAAGCTAATGGTCTTGTATTGAAAATATTAAGGTATTTTCAGCTTAAGACTTATAGTTTTATAGTTAAATGGAGATAAAAGGTGTTTGCTGGAGGGTTGCATTAGATCCTAAGATCTAGATGCAGTGCTCTCAGATCCAAGGCTCCTCACTGACAAAGGCCATAATCCAGAAACTAGTCTGGGGATATTGGATGAGTAGGCACTAGATGGGGATTTTATGCACAAGCCTTCTGGCATCCATTGATTACTCTAGCTTGTTGCGTGTGGCAATATATGTAGTGAGTTTTGCCTGTTTTAATAAATGGTTCTGTGGGAAATAGTATGAATTAATGCTTCTTTTTAAACATTTTGCTATATTGTATTATTTTCTCATATTTTTTGTAAACATGTAATTTATAAAAAGGGGAAATAAATAAAAATATTCACAAAACTATTATAAAAGATGGTTACATTTTTTTTAAAAACCTGATAATAATAAAAGTATATGCGTATTGTAATTTTCATGAGTTTACATGCATGGATTTTCGTAAATGTATAAGCATTTTTTATTATATATTCTACAATGTATAAAAGTTTTGTGTGTAAATAAATTATAAAATAATTTATTTAATAATAATAATTGTAAAAATTAAAATTTTATTATGTCTTTATTTTAAAATAAAAGCAACTACTAGTAACATCAAGTTACTATGAGAACCAATTGGAAACTTTTATATCATCTGCATTAACAAATAAAGGGAATCACCACTTCTTCATTGTAACACTTGTAAGAGGAAAGTCAATAAAAATTGTAATGATTGTTTTTAACTTGATAATTCAGTTTCTAGGTTAAAAAACTTCAGAATGCCTTACTCTGATATTTCCAATAATAAAACTGATTGTTGAACTATGAACAAAGGAGTGCCTAAAAATTAACTTTGATTCTGTTGATCTATAAACTACTGTCTGATGCTAAAAATGTGTCACACTTGATATAAAAAAACTTATCCTCTAATTAATTTTTAAATGGAAATATTCTTCTTTTAATTGCTTTATAAATCTGCACAATTTTGATACTCTCAATATTAGAAAAAACTTCATGGTATTAAACTACCATGGAAATAAAAAGTTAAAATATTAAAAAATTGTTTGCAAACATTGTAAATAATGGTTTTGAGGGCCATATATCTACATTCACAAACTAATAAAATATGTATTCAATGATACATAAGTAGATAATTGAATGAACTTAATATACACTTTTGGTTTTTTTTTTCTATCATGCATGTTCTTCATATAATCTTAGATGTAAATATGTAAATACAATTTTGTTTATATTGTTTTCATTCTGTTTGTTAATTAAAATGATTGTTATTGTTAATAATTTTGTTGCTTGTTTATTTCTCATCTGAATTGTAAGTAGATTATTTACTTTGTCAATCAATAATATTATTAATATGGAGTGGGTAGCAGTTAGAAAACATGAATGAATCTGCATTGACTTGATTCTTTTATGAGTATTCAGTCTAATTGTTATCCATAAGTATTACAAATTAGTCAATTAAAATTAAAATTTGTATAGTCACTCCACCATGTTCATGTACACCTGATGGATATTTATAATTATCCTAGGTTAAATTTATTTTGTGAATATTGTTTTTTATTAGATATTTTGATCAGTGACCATTGTTTAAAAGAATGATTTCCATTACAATATATATAACAAGTTGAATAATAAAGAGAAATAAAATGATTTTATGTGATATTAATTTAAGAATAAAAGTCTAAAAAAGGTTTGAATAGATTGGAAATATGGTGAAGAAATGTGAATATTTTTACTGCGATATTTATCCCATGTTGGATATCAAAAAAATAATAAAATGGTTTAAAAATGATAATTTTAAATTAATTTCAAAATATTTTTTTTATATAAAGGCATATACTATACATTAATGTTTATAGAATGCATATATTGTTTTTTTTTTGTTTTAATAAAATTTATAGCAATTTAAATATAACCATTATAATATATTGCAGAGATATATTTTATGATATTATAAATAAGAGCACTTGAGAACTTTCTATTGTTCAGTACTTAACTAAAATATGAGAAGTTATGTAATAAGCAATATCTGAATTATAATCTATGGCCATATAAAATCACAAGACTAGTTTCAAAAAAATCATCTTTATGTGTTATATCAAACTACAATATCTTTAACTACTATGAATCATAATAGGTTTAAATATTCTTTATGATAAGTATATTTCATTTGCTTTATTTCATAGGGTAAATTACACACAATTATTAAATGTGAAGCTTTTTAAAAATAACAAGCATATGTATAATTTTATTTTGGATAGATAGAAATCATTATATATTGTAACACAAGCGAAATATATATTAAAGCTACACATATAATCGCATTACATATTTTTCATTTGAAGTGAAAAAAGAACAAGGAAGTGATTAATTTATTAATAAAACAAAATAGAGAGAAAAAAAGTGTAACTAGTTTTTTTTAATTAATGTAATTGTATCAAAAGTGAATATTGCATATACAAAGTTTTTTTCTGTAAATAGAGTAAATGTTTAGGATTGGGGTGAGGGGGAGGAAATAATTCTTAAGGAAAGATTGAAACTAGTTTAGCTTTTTTATAAATTACAGAAAAAAATGTATGTATGAAAAAAGAAAATAATAACAAATAAATGTAAAAATCAAAACAAAAGTGAATTTATAAAAAGAAAAACTTTTAAATGTAATTAGTAAAAAATTACTGGCTGATAAAAGAAAAAGTAGAACTAACAATTAAATTAATTAAAACCATATAAACTATTTCATCAAATGATGAGATAGTTAGATTAATTTTGAGATGAGATTAGATAGAAAAATGCAAGAATTAATTAAACTTGATCTTCATCATGATAAAAATAAAAAATGGGATGAAGAAATATAAAAGAGAGAAGAGAAATTAATTCAGGAGGAGCAGAAGCAGTCAGACTATTATGTAATATCAGAGTATAATTATTATTGCTATTACTATTAACACTCTGCTGTGATAGTATTACTATTAATAATAAAGAATCAGAAAAGAGTTCTTGGAAAGCTGTCAATATTACCAGTATGCTCATTCCTCAACCTATTTATCACTGAAGGCTGACTTATTAATATGCAATGCTAAAGAACAGTAGAAGTGTTCAGCTAGCCTTTGAACCTGAGCCCTCAGTACCATCAGAGGTTCTTAACCTAGAACAAATGCCTGATCTGTGATATGTGAACTGCTGATAAAACTTATGAAAAAAATCACTAGGGGGTAAATTGGCCAAAAGACAAAATAATTCAGGTCAGCTGCTCATAAAGTTAATGAATGAACTCTATTGGACAATCATAACTATATCCTAAAGTAATATTTAATATTTCTTATGTAAGCTTTATTATATTATGGTATAATTATATGTATGCATGTAAAATAAATATTGTTTTGCTTTATTGTTATTTGGTCAATTCTCTTTCTCTCTTGTAACTGCATTATCAGTAAATTACTTTTTAAATAATTATATGTTGAGTAAATGTGCCAAAGACCCCCCTTTACAACTGAGAAGAAAAGCTAGCCATGGAATATTTCAAGCATGGATTATAAGCCTGTTATCCAAGGCATGCTGACTATATAACCTATGGTTGACTGGCAGTGAGGTTGATCCTCAAAAGAAATAAAATGTTTTGGATTGCAGGGGTTTGAATCCAGCAGGCATGGTTGGGCAACAATCAGCAAATATGGTCATGTTATGCTTTATCTAGCTCAATCTGACCATGGGTATCATTGGTGGCTATGCTATCAATGCCCTGTGCTTAAAGAGCCAATCTGTTTCTGTAGAATTAAAGTTAAGCATTACAAGTAAATATATTTAAATCTGGTTAATATGGGATATTTGGTTGATTTGGCTCAATCCACAAACTATCCTATATTTTGTTACAAGCTCCTGCTCATGTTCAAATGTATGTAGTGTATAATAGCTCAGGCTTTTATAATAGACATTAATTGGAATAGGAAAATGTATTATTTATTGAATTGGAGGCATACAGCAATTTTCAATACACACACATGTATATAACACAAACACTCTATATATATACTATGCATATCTAAACAAAAATTGAAATAGTAATATCTTTATTAATACTACATTGAGGGGTCACACACACACATATATGTATATTCTATAGAGTGGGTGTTCACTCATGTTGACAGAGGCAATAAAATTGCCTTATTTTTAAAATAAGTAAATAGTGAAATGTCTGATTTTCATCATTATTAAATATGCTTTTGGAGAATTTTTTTTTTGCCAATATTTTCTCTTATACAGAAACGTAATAGATGAGTCATTATCAAGAAATTACTAACTCTCTAATTATTTTAGTGTTTTTAAATTAGTATTAACTTTAAACATATTTTAAAATTTTATAAACCTTAGCTATTACTCTTAGAAGATATTTTATTACAGGCATCAAATTCTGAAAAGTTAATAAAGGAAGGATAACATATTTGAGCTTTTAATATACACCAAATAAATATTATTAATATATATAATCATATAGTGTTCTGACATAAAAGTGACTTGTGCTTTGTTTGAAAATGTATTTTCATTTTTTTAAAAAAAGATGATTGTATAAAGCATTGAGAGAAAGTAAAATAGCTGCCTAAATATTGTCAAATTTGTGAATTTTAATGTTTATTTTTATTTATTTACATTTTTCTTAAGGTAGCATATAATTGAAGTCGTGTAATTAAATACAATGTAGTTTGAGGCTCCATTATATATATATATATATGTAAAGAGGATGTAATTTTTTTTAAGTGTCATAGCATTGGCCGTGACGCAAACCTGCAACCCGGGCAACTGCCTGCTAGTGCAAGGCAGTTGCGCTGATGTCTCGACCACCAATGCAAGACAAAGAGGATGTAATTTACTTTATGAAAATATAATTTAGGTGTTGTTTTTGCATACTTAAAAATGCATGCACATCTAATTGGATTGTGCTTGTTAACTACAAACAGTTTCCCAATTTGATAGTTTATTTTAAAATAAAGTTAAATCAATCAGTATTAAATAATTTATAATTGCTTAATTTAACTAAAAGAGAACTATTAACTATAAATTGGTATTAAAAATTATAAATTATTTTATATATTTAATAAATATCATAACTTTAAAAGTAATAGTTAGTAGCAATATGTTCTAACAGTTTGTAAAACATGATTTTCAATAAAAATTCCTACTACTACTATTATTCCTAATAATAATAATAATAATAATAATAATAATAATAATAATAATAATAATAATAATAATAATAATAATAATAATAATAATAATAATAATAATAACAATAACAGCAACAGCAGCAGCAACAACAACATTTGAATGTAGACAATAAAAAAAGCACTTGACAATTTATTATTTTACAGCAAAAAAGGATTATAATTATTTTTAAGCTTTCCAAAAATATTCTTGCAAAATTGCTTCCATTATATATATTTTTATTGTGATTATTTAAACAGTTTATTTTGATTTAGATTATAGCATCGAATTATATACAGTTAAGTTCGGCAACAATGGAATAGCAAAATCAACAATGATTTTGGATTGTTTTTTACCTGACTATAGTTATATTTATATATAATGCATTAAATGAAATTAATGTTCTCAATCTGAAAATTTAAACATCATATTGACTTCTCAAGCAGCTATCCATCTAAATATTTATTCATTTAGTAATAACCATGAATTTTTTCTCTGTCATTTAATAAAATATTATGCTCTTCTAACATTTTTAAATTATAGATATTAATTAATGAAATTGTTTTGTTTATAAAGTCTAATTATATTCTTATATATTTTTGCATTATTTTATTCTTTTTGAGTAATAATCTTTCAGGTTTTTTTAAAAAACTGTACTGTGTATCATTAGTGTAATTATTTAATAGTCTTAATTAAAAACTAAAATAAATATAATATTTCATTTTAAAAATATTTTTAATCAGTATTTTTTTTTTTAGATTTTATTTTTCTGAGAAAAAAAGACTATTATAAATACATTTAATTATCTCCTAATTAAGAAAATGAGTCAGATAGTTAGTTGTATTTTAAATTTTAAACTTTCTTTTTTTTAAAAAAAAAAAACTGATTATAATGGAGACATCCTTCCATCATTAAATGAAGACATCAAAACAAACTATTAAATACTTTTGCGTTTAGCTCTTAAATTTGTTTAAATTGTTTTTCTTTTTTCTTTTTTAATAAATGAGTTTGTAATTCATTTTCTGCTACGGTTGCGTTTTTTATTTCAATTTCTTATATATATATCAAAAAAAGTTAACAAGCTTTCTTTTTTCTCATTGTTCTTTTTTATACTTTGATTGGGCTTAAAGTTTATTTTAAATGATAAAAAAATGTTTATCCAGTCAAGTTGTACTTAAGCATTTTATTAGTTTTTGGTTCATTTAAAAGTCTATCATTGTTGGAAGACAAGAAAACACTTGCAAACGATTCAAAGCTAGGAACTAATAAGATTTAAAAAGAAATTAAATTAAATTTTAAAATAAATAAATAAGTCAATAACAAGGATAAATTTAATTATTTTTCTTTGCATACGCAAATACTACAGATAAGAAAAAGAAAAAAAAAAGATACTCTTTTGGAAAAATAATAGATTACAGAAATAGCAATAGACACATACATATATTCAAACCCAACTAAGTAGAAATAAAAAAAAACTGTTATTCCAAGATTATATTTTAAGTTCATATATCATAAAAAGCTAAGAGCATAACCAAATAACACCTTTTTGTACATCTGTAAAAGAAATGCCCATGAATCATCATAATAGCTGGGAATCAATAATGTGGAGAAGAGACATTAAAAATACAGCTGAATTGTTTATTATATTAAGATTCACCATTTCAAATGTCATTGATAATTCATTCACTAAATACTAAAAATAAAATTCTTTTAGAATCAATTGTTGTTACAAATAAATAGTTACTGAGAGTAACCAATAAACATTGTTAAAGTAAATACATAAACCCACAATAGTACAGATCACTGAAAAGGCCTACTTATATAAATATTGACAGGGTTTTATTTTAGAAGCATCGTTTTCTGATGTGAGTCTCGAAAGTCAAAGTGAGTGAATAGAAAAGAGGTAAATTCTTGTTAGTGTAAGAAGTACATTGAATAAATACTGTTTGTAAACACCAATGTATACATAAAAATTATTTTTATAACTTTTCACAGCATTACAGTTTCAGCAATAAAAAGAAATCTATCAATCTAAATAATTTTTTTTATATTTGAAACATTTTTGTCATCTCTACATCGTTTATTGCAAGGCAAATTGGCAGGTTCTAGAGAAACAAAATCATTTAACACAGTTCCAACTCTTTATATTCAGGTATTTGATGCTGTTTTGCAATTTTGAACAACTAAACATTCTATTATTTTTAATTGCTGTCAAATGAAACCATATAGCCAATAAACATCACATGAGCACCACCTCTTATGCTTGTGTATAACTGTTGTTAAAACAGGCAAAACTCACTATACATATTGCCACACACAGCAAGCTAGAGTAATCAATGGATGCCATAAGGCTTGTTGCATTAGATCATAAGATCTAGATGCAGTGCTCTCAGATCTAAGATTCCTCACTGATGAAGGCCACAAGCCAGAAACTAGTCTGGGGATATTGGATGAGTAGGCACTAGATGGGGATTTTATGCACAAGCCTTCTGGAATCCATTGATTACTCTAGTTTGCTGTGTATGGCAATATGTATAGTGAGACCATACAGCAAATATGTTCTGAATTTTTTTAAGCTTAGATTTATTTCATGGGTGCAAATATTGTTTAAACGCACTGTCATTTTTGCAAGATGATAACGTTCTGATTTATATGGTGTGTGCTATAAAATATTGGAATATACTTAAAAAATTATAAATTCAAATAAAATAGATCAAGTAGCTTATGAAATATTTAATGTAAAAGATCTTGGAAGTAGATTTTAAATAATACTCTTCAATAAGTACTTATTAGCAACATTCTTGCAAAATGTTATACTCCTACAATAAATAAAGTTTTATATCAATATAAAATGAATAATTAATAATGCCTATTGTTTTGTTTACTTTAAGAACAATACTTTCTGTACTCTAACTGCAATTAGTGCTTCCTCCCCTTTTTAAAAAAAAAATTATAAGTCATTTTTTATATTTAATTACTATTTTCATCAAGAAAAGTCAAATAACATCTAGCATAATGTTTGATTTGATTAAGATATTCATTTTTTGAAAACAGCATGATTAAATAAATACACAATTTGTGTATAAGAATTTTTTTTCCCATATGTTATAGCATCGGCTGGAAGGTGAACCTGCAACAATCAACTGCAACTAACTGCTTGCTTGCAAGGCGTCTGTGCTGACCTCTCAGCTAACAACAATAATACTTTCAAACCAAAAATATATATATTTTTATTATGAATGCATATCCTTAAGTTGTTTTTCTGAATGATGGGTGATTTTGCTAAGTAATAGAATACCATAACCAAGCAACTACATTATATTATAATTCCTAGTTTTTTATTATTGCTTACCAATTTTTTAATTTCAGAATATTTCTAGTTAAAATATATTATAAACTTTAATGAACATCACATGATCACCATTTCTTATGCTTGCACATAACTGTTATTAGCACAGGCAAAACTCTTCATACAGTAGCACCACTCAGTGCCAGCCAGAGTAGACAAGGGATGCCAGAAGGCTTGCGCATAAAATCCCCATCTAGTGCCTATTCATCCAATATCCCCAAACTAGTTTTTGGCTTGTGCTGTATGGAGAGTTTTGCCTGTGTTAAAAACTTTAATGAACTCTTACAATGTGCAGTTTAATGCAGTAATAGGGTTGTGGATTTGAGAACAAAATATTCATGAATTGCATTTAGCTCTGATAATTCTAGTGCTCAAACACAATATAAGTTGTTCTTTTTTTAATATTTACTATAAATCATATTGAGTAGTAAAATAATGTTTGAAAAATTAATTTATTTTTTTATAAATAGCTTTTTACATGATAAAATATCTTATATTTTAAGTTATATTTTATACATTAAGAGGTCTATAATAAGCTAATATATGTGATATTAACAAAATTTGACTGAAAACAGCGTATACAAAGTGTAAAATTTTAAATACCATTATTGAATAGAGCTTGTAACGTAATGTAAATTTGATGATATGCTTTTATAATAACCCAAATAATAATCATATTTGTAAGAAAAATCATTTTAAAGAACATATTAATGGATAAAAAAATAGCCAAGGCACAGTAATATTATGAACCAAGCTCAAAATAGCTGAAAAAATATCCATAGGTGCGTGGATTACAGTTTTTACTTTAATTTTTTATCTAATTTGTTTAGAAAGTTAAATATTTTATGTTTGTGAGGTTTATGATTAATTAAGAATCAGTGGCATCTTATAAATCATAATGTAAAAAGAATGATAGTGGCAATTCTCATGATAACAAATGGCTGTATGTATGAATATTTGAATATATGAGTAGCAATGATAAAGGATGATATTTGAAGAGAGGAGCATTTCAGTAGAAAATGTTTTATTTCTTCTCCATGACGACAAATAACACAATGTGTTTATATTTGTAATGTTAATCTTGTAGGAGAGAAAACTAAAATGTGTATTCCATGTACTGACATGTGAAATTATTTGTGACTGATGTTATTTGATATATATTTTTTTTTCCATCCCATATATTGTCAGTATCTAATTTTATTGAGAAAGGGATTATGAAACAATGTTGGGTGTTTAGTAATAATGTTAATTAATGCTTTGATAAAATTATTATTAATGTGTAAAAAATATTTATTTTTATAAAGTGCAAACAATATTGAAATTAAATTGAGAGACTGCAAAACTCTCACGCTCATCACTATCTAACAGCCAATCAGATCGTAAATACAAGACAGAGAATTTGACAAGAATAGGGTGGTCCACCCTATTCTTTACTTGTCTTTCTATATATCCAAGCCAGTCTAAAGTACTTAGATCTAAAAGCGTGAATATTAAATATCTTTACACTTAACTCAGTGAGTTCAAATTACAAACATACAGCGTGAAATCCTACAATTTACTATACAGAGTTTTGCAGTCTCTCAATTTAATTTCAATACTGTTTGCGCTGTATAAAAATAAATATTATTTACATACGTTACTGCATGTTATAACATCTAAAAACTCCTGTGTAGTAAATCGTAGTATTTCACGCTGTATGTTTGTAATTTGAACTCAGTGAGTTAAGTGTGAAGATATTTAATATTCACGCTTTTAGATCTAAGTACTTTAGACTGGCTTGGATATATAGAAAGACAAGTAAAGAATAGGGTGGACCGCCCTATTCTTGTCAAATTCTCTGTCTTGCATTTATCATCTGATTGGCTGTTAGATAGTGATGAGCAAGAGTTTTGCAGTCTCTCAATTTAATTTCAATATTAATGTGTAGTAAAGAAATCATGGGATTAACAGGAATAAGTTTATCTATTTTGGGAAATTGTTGATTAGTCTAGTTATTCTGTTAATGGCTATCTGAAGTAAAAGATGAAGGTGCTATGCAATGAGAATCTGTAGACTTTTGTGTGTTTTTGCATTTTATTGATACTGATTACAACTGACATTATTCCAGATTAATTAGATATATAAGGGCATTGGTATTTTTTAAAACTTTTTTTTACTTTGTTGTTAATCTAATAATACATAACAAATCTTATGACAATAGGATTAAAATGTCAATTTTCAAACTTTCTTTTTAAAAAAAATACTGTAACAAAATTGCAATCTATGACTTTTAGAAAAAGAAAAAAAAATCGACTGAATATTATTTGACCAAAGAATTTGGATTTTTTTTTTTTTTTAAGAAAACATTGATCTGCGATCTTTTTATAAATCTTATTTTTATGTCATGAAAATAAAAAAGAGTTGAAATATATATATATTACTTTGCAAAGTATAAATATATCTATAATTTAACAAAAAATGTGCACAATCTGCAAAATTGCCACACAAATTATGAAATTGGAAATAAGTAATCTTATGTTTACGGTTAAAGTCTGTGTTTATATAATTCAAGATTTTATTTTTAAGAAAATAAAATAGTTATATGCTGATAAAAAAAAAAGAGATAAAAAAGAATGTATTCGAAATTTTCTTCATAATATTTTTATAAAGCATATAAAATAAAATAAAAATAGAATGAAATAAAGGACTTACAAATATAGATAGTTTACATATATACAGGAGCTTGATATATTAACATGAATACCTGAGGAATCTTCTAAATTAGGAATTACTTGTTTCCATTTTTAGTGAAATTAAATGATATTTGGACAGATTAAGAGAAATATTAAGCCATTCATTACAAAGAAAATTCTCTTAAGAAGTGTTGATGGAATATCAACCATTTAATAATGGTTAATAATATAACATAAAGGCTCACTAATATTAAACCAGATAATTAGAAAAGGCATTTGAAAATCTGTTTTGAATGTAAAACACATGAGTTATTATCTTGATAACAATTCTCTCTGATAATAATGTTCATATCATAAAATAAATGTACTTCATCAAAATAATTAAATAGTATGCAGCTGTAATGATATATAAAGTAAAATAATTGAATCACAATAATTTCACAATTAAGATTATTAAATATGTGGTTCATCCTATTCATTATTAAAAGAAAGCAGTCTGTTTGATTAATTTGCCAATTGCTAATCATAAATTATTATCATTGTGCAAAAAATAAATAATGGATTATTTGATAAATATGGTAAGTCAAATGTTACTTACTCTCCAGTTGTTATGCATGTGGTTTTACTTTCTTTATATTATAGCAATTATATCAGATACAGTGATTTAAAATTAAATTTTGATCATAAATAATTGTTTATAATATTTGTTAGATTATTTTGCTCAAAGTGTAGTATTATATATATATGTATATGAGCACAGATTTTCACATGACCCACTACTCTCCACTCTATCTCATAACACTGATACACTTGAATATATATATATATATGTCAAAAAGATAAATAATCACCAATATACATATTTCATGCTAAACCAGCAATCATCAGTTGGTCCAGATTATCATCTCTACACTTATATGCAATAAGTACTTAGATATATATTAAGATAGCCAATCCTCATACTTTAATACATGGGTGTGACAAGAATCTCGACCTCAGGGTGGCCTATGAGCATTCCATCATCAGATTTTCAATTGGATGGACGGTTGAAGAGGTGGAGTGTGGAGTAGATTGAAGCCTGTCCATTAAAGTATGAGGATTGGCTACTCTAATATATATCTGAGCACTTATATCATATATGTGTAGAGATGGTAATCTGGACCAACTGATGATTTCTGGTTTAGCATGGAATATGTCTATTGGTGATTATTTATCTTTTCAACATATATGTGTTCAAGTGTATCAGTGTTATGAGATAGTGCGGAGAGTAGTGTCATGTGAAAGTCTGTGCTCATATACCTTATATATTACATATATAAACACAGGTATATAGTAAGCATGTGTGATTCAGCTATTAAATTTTAAATATATATATATAATTTGTATGCGCACATGTCAAACAATTTATATTTGTTTTCTGAAGTAAAATTACAGTACATTTTTAAAATTAAAATTATCCTTCTACTACTGAGTTTCTACTATATGCATGTTTAGAGTTCACACAAACAAAAATAAAACAAGACAATGTTCTGATAGGCTTAAAATTTGTGTAGAGTGATAGACAAATAAATGTGATTGTTTAGATATTTGTTTGATGTCTGACTTAAAATAAATAGATTTTATTCTGGAAAAAAAAAATTACATAAATATTGTAGTATATATCTAATTATTTATCTGTAAAATAATGCAAATGTATTTATATTAATAAAAATATCAATTTCTATTTTAAAACGGATAAAATAACTTTAATAAAACGTTAATTATTACAAGTGAAAAAATAGATCTCTTTTTTAAACAATTATTTTATAAAAAGGTGGAAGAGCTGAATAACTCAACTAGTGGTCAGTAACTTTCACTCATTTTTTTATAAGGTAATATTGATTAATATGACGTTTTTGTACCCTTTGTGCTTTAAATAAATGATAGTTCATTTCTTTATTTTAGAAAATAGATTTTTCATCTTTTTGTGGTAAAAATTTTTTATTATTAAATTCAATAAAAAAGAAAATTGAATGATTTATTGCTCAAAAGTGCACAAGAAATACAAATACTGAAAATTAAAGCATTGGAACCATGATCCATAGTTTATTTTCTCAGAACATATCTAAAAATGCAATAAACTATTATGGGCATTAATTTCATTTGCATAACATCAGACATGCTGTTTCATATATCTTTGTTTGAAACTATTTAAATTGTATTCTTCCTTTTTCAGAATAGTCTGCAGGGGGGGGGATCCATTTTTATCACCACTTTTAATTTTGTTCCAATAATTAATCAATTCTATTTATATCTAATTGAACGTGTTACTGCAAGTTAAATTAAAAACAGCAAAAGAAAATAGAAATATGTATGCAAAAAGTGAGTGTTTTCAAATGATTCTGATATAATAAACTTGATAGTAGTCAAAATAAGAGTCATAGATCACATGACACTATCTCTTAAGCTTGTAAGTTATAAACAATGAGGATTGCCAATACCTCTACAGGCTTTCTGATAAATGCATAGCCATACCAGCACTTAAAATATCTCTGTCGGGACCCCCCCCCAAACCCCCTGACCATGGTTTCATGCTTTGGCACTCCTCAGAGAGGTGTCAGGGTAGATATAGTGTCTGAATCTATCCTGACACTTCTCTGAGGAGTGCCAAAGCATGAAACCATGGTCAGGGGTTGGGGGTTCTGACAGAAATGTTTTAAGTGCTGGCTCTGGCTAAGCATTTATCATAAAGCTTGTAGAGGAATTGGCAATCCTCATTGTTTGTTAACTGTTAGTATTTTACTATAAGAGTCTCATTCCAGAATCCCTTTATTTTGCTTGCTTAATGAATGTATCACTCTGGAAATATATTTAAAAGAAAAATATTCATGACCTTTTAAAGCAACACCAAATAGAAGAGAGTCACAATAAATCAATTATGATTTTAAGAAATAAATCGTTTTAATAATGCATAAATACATTTTACTCATGCCATCTTAATATGTTATTTTAATTTTTGAAAATATGTTTCGTGATTTTTTTTTTTAGTTTGCATATTTTGTAAACAAACGATTGTAAATAACAGTAGCGTTGTTTTATTTTTAGCTTTTCAGTGGATGATTGTGACTGATATGTTTATTAATTTATCATAATTATAAATCATATAAAATTAAATACTTTGATGACACTGAAAAATACTTGTTTTTATTATTATCGAATTTAATTCAATATTCATTTAACTGCATGCAAATGTTATTAGATGTGTAACATTTATGGTGGGTTTTTGTTTTGGTTTAGGCCTTGTACAAAGTGCAAGTTAATCAAACTAAGAAAAAGAATCTTGGTTCATTTATAAGTTCAAATGTTTCAAGAACATAGTTATATTTCATTATTAACAGACCCAATGTTATTTATGATTTAAATTGCAGGCAGAATCAGTTTTTTATTTATTCAGAGGCCACCAGAGCCACTAGACTCACTGATTTTGCATGAAACACATCGTAACATATGAAGCAAATATCAGGATTTTGTTTCTTGTCATTTTAATATTTTATATTGATTTTTTTTCAGGGCTTAACTAAACAAGCATATTGGCAAAGATAATTTATACATCTTTCATGCAATTAGCTAACAATAAATCTAATAACTAACTTCTAATAAACTAAAATTAATAACATACAATGAAAAGTTGATATTAAAGGTAAATATTTTATTACAACAAATTATAATATTTAAATGAGAAATTACAAATTAATAATAAATGGGAAAGAGCATACACATGCTATCCAAATAATATTAATCAAATACAGAGTTTGTTATATTATTATATTTCTTTTAGGTGAATGTCTAGTTTGGTAATAGAAGCTACATAGTTAAAGTTAGCTTACAAATTTTTATTTTAATCAGAAATTGGGTATGAATAGATAGTAGCTTACCGGTAAGTTTGTGTAGATTCTTGTAGTATACATGTATTTCTTGGGATCCCTAGCTCATTGGACATTAATTGATTTCTCATGCCATAATTTTTGTATTCCTAGTCCACTTTAAGGATGGACTCGAAGGCATTTTTAAAGTGATCTCTTCATGACAAAAGAAGTTGTCCACAAATGGTCTGGTACCACCTCTGCATGATAATTCAGTTCAGCATAGAGTAGTCCAGGATACTTGCTGCATCCCAGATCCATGGAAACTGCCAGATCAACTACAAAACAAGATCTAGCTGCTCAAAGTTATTTGGTTTTTATACTCACCATCAGTTTTTAAGATTTCTGCACATCTTTTTATCTTTTGTCTTATCATAAAGCAAGAATTGTAATCTTGTACAATTATTATTATTATTTAGTTATATAGTCTTTTTTTATAGAATATTTCTGCCATCTTTAATTAGTGTGGTCTTTCTTTTATTTATCTGAATAAATAATATGTATGCAGTTACATTCTTTCCAATTTTAAGTTTAATTAAATTAAATAAATAATAACACAAATAACTTTCATTATCTATTTTCAAGAATAAATCATATTAACTAAAAAAAAAAGTAAATTGCGTTTGTTGAACAATCTTTAAATTTAATTTTTTTTTTTAGCTTTTTAAATATTACCAAATGCTCATATAGTTGGACCATATATGTGTACATGGTACAGATGATAATTAGCTGATCATTGTAATGTAAGATTTGTACATTGAGAAAAAAAACATATTGTTATTACTTTTGGATATTAATTTTTTTTTTAGCATAACAGTGAAATTACAGTAAAATGTAAAGATAATCTCATTGTCTGTGAGAGTGTGATATTTTTTCACACGTGCCAAATAGTATATGTGACCTACACATTTATGTTTGCACTCAGTGCACTGATACTCATCTATCAACTCTAGATTAATTTGGGACCATTATCCACTCAAAATTAACTAGGTAGCCATTTATTAAACCCTAATGAATGTTGTAATCTAAAAAAAATTCAAGCTTTACATAGAACAGATTCAAAATTCAATCATGGTAATGACTGGTAAATTCAGTAATCTTCTCTTAATTAGTTTCATTGAGATTCAAGTTAGATAAACCATAGTAGTCAACAATATCAGAATTTTTAAAAGAATGTATTAATCTAGGACCCTTTTGGCTTATTTAACTACTAAAACATAATGCTATGAAATTTAATTTCATCAGACTAATCCCGTTATTTTTTTTGAAAATCTATTTTTAGTTGCATATTAATTTACTATCAGGTCTTGAAAAAATATAGAGTGTAAATTTGTTTTTATTTGATCTGAATAAAGTTTATTATCATACTGAAAAAAAAGTTTTCATATTTGTAGAGCCATATAATGCTTACACACTATTAAAGAATAACGTGATAATCATATTATTATGATAATGAACTTTTTCATAAACCAACAATAAGAAAATATTATATGATAAAAAGCCATAAAATTATTCCAAGATAAATTCTAAATGTTAATTAATTTTTATTAATCAATTCATTATTTTGGAAAATCTTTTATTATTCTTTTATTAAAATCCTGATTTAGTCAAGCATTGGTGGTCGAGAGGTCAGCGAAAGATGCTTTACAAGCAATTGTCCCAAGTTAGCGGGTTCGCTTTCTGGCTGATGCTATGGCACATGAGAAAAAATTCTGATTTGAGAATTAAATAGAAAAATCATAGAGAAATCAAGTAGAGACATGTATACAGTATATAGACTTGATTTCAAGGATAAACTGAATTTTTGTATGTATAATATTTGTGTTTGGTGTAGTTCAATTTAATTTATTTCTATTTAATTCAAGATATTAATATAAATGTAACCTGTTTTTTTACAAAAAAGTTATATAAAATCATATATAATTTCAAGCGATTTAAACTTTTTCCAAAAAAATTTAATTCAATATAATTAATACATACAATATATATACTAAGAAAAGCTTAATACTTTAAAATAAATATGCTAAATATATAAAAATAGTATGCTAAGCCATGCTTTCAATTAATTAGTAGTCGTAATCATAACTATTATTCTGTAAGAGCATTGCAAGATTTATAGAAGAATTACGAAAATGGTGATTTACATAAAACTTGATTGTAATTAATAATTTGTAAAGCACATACTCATTACATAAGTAATATATATTAAGGCTATAACCTTAAGACTATGCACCTAAAATGTGACAGTAAAGACCTCTAAGTTATAAATAAATTTAGTTACATGTGATATTTTTTGATAGGGGGATGCATGATTTTTTTATTGATTGCATATATGTTACTCGTGGTGTGCCAGGCCTATTTATCTTTCAGTTTAGCTTTGTTTCTCTCAGAATAGACAACATTGTTGAAAATAGTTTCAAAACTGTGAAAGTGTTTGAATTCAATTGAGTCAAAATTAATATGGTCATTAAATCTATATTCATTGAAAACGAGTTCAAACGTGATTACAATTTTGAACCTACATCCACCAGTTTTTTTTTGCTCTGGGAGAAACAATGTTATTACCAATAATATACATGCAATCAATGACAAAATCCTGCTTGCCATCTGTCAAAAAAGGTAGCTCATGTAAGTAAACACATTTACAACTTATAATCAAATTTTATGTAAATCACTACTTTTGTAATTTTTTTTATAAATCTTAGAGTCATGTTGGATAATAGTAGCTATGATTAGGACTAGTAATTAGTTGAAAGCATGCTCAGCATACTATGTTGATATATTTAGCATATTTATTTCAAAGTATTAACTCTTTAATGAACAATTAATTTTATTGGCCAAGTGAAAAGTCTCAACTTTTAATTGGTCAATTCACAAATTCAACTGTCAAAATATATTCATCTTTTAATATTATATTCACTTTAGTTTCGTTTGTAAAAAGTATATTAATAATTTGTCAGGTTATGAAAGTGAATGAAAGTTTTTTCAAAAATAAATTTTTATTTATAATTATAAAAATATTCAATAGCAGCAAATCTAAAATGAACGTTACTCACCAACTAAAAAAGTTTTGCTGACATCAGTGATTTCTTTCCCAATTTTACATTGTGGAAAAGTAAATAATTTTTGCTAAAGTCTTAACTATTTTTTTTAAATAATTTTATTTTTAGCATATTTTATCAAAATAATTTATAATATATCAAAAAATACTTTTAAAATGGTCTAAAACATTTGTTTATCACTTTCGAAATGAAAGAAAAGAAATTGTAGTGATTTAGTTATTGACAAGCATTTTTCTTTGTCCTTGATGATTAACAGCCAATCAACATCAAGGATGGACTGCCCTCTTCTTTTGTTAGACCTTCAACAGCAGTTTTTGATTTTTACTTGTAAATAATTCAAAAGAGGGCAGCATCTTACGGAACTTTTTATAACCTTTCAAATGACGGTAAAATCTTTACTGTAGCATTAAAAATGACAGAATTCAAGTGATTTGAAGCAGCTTCAAGTCATTTCATAAAACTTTTTTAAAGAGTTAAACAAGCTTTTCTTTGTATATGTGTTGTCTGTATTATTTATATTGAATAAAAAATTATGCAAGGTTTTTTTTTTTCTAAGAAGTGTTATTTATATTTATGTTAATAAAAAATATTAACTGCATATAATGTAATTTAGCTTATTCAATAAAATCCTTGAAATAAAAGTATAGTTTAGCACAATAAAAAATAAGGGATTAAAAAAGTTAAGGTTTAATGATCAAGCCTTCAATAAATTAAGGTAAAAACTAGAAAATAAAACATTAGTGCATTCGATTTGAACTCTCAAATAAAGTATAGTCTTTTGAGCAGTTCACTATAAATTTATTAAGACAATTGTTTGTCAAAAATTACATGTGTATCTTAAATGCACTTCTATAACTCATATAGATCTGGGAATTTAAAACAAGTGAAAAATGTATGAAAATTTACACAGCCCTGCATAGTTAGATGAAGAGATGGAATAGTAGACTCTGGATTTTATTTCCCTTCAGATCAATGCAATTGCTGTTCCTCCCAGTGGCCGAATTAATTATGAACTCCCAAGCAATAAATATTTTCGATTATTTATTATTTTGACATGCACATTTAATATTTTGACATGAAATTACTTTCTTTCCATTGATAACCTAATCATTATATTCAAAATTTAATGAATATTGATTCTATAATGAAAATACTAAATTATTTTTAATTCAGATATAAAAGTTAGTCAAAATGGTAAATCCTATCAACTTTTCATGTTTTCCCATGTTTTTTGTTGAATGTCACTTAAACATGTCCATAATAAGCAGTATAAACAAACAAATTAATATTAAATAGTTACATTAATTAACAAAGTATTGAAACAAGGATATTTAGCATTTAAGCAGTCTTGAAACAATAACTTTAACGTACTTTTGGTGCAGACACCTTTTTAAACAAAAATGTAATTGCCTGTAGATGGTAATAAAATAACAATAAAATAACTTGTAATACTGTGGACATTATTGTAATCATCCTAATAAAATCACACAACTATCTCTAAGTTATAGTGATTTAAGTTATTTGTTATATTAATGTTAACATTCATTTTCTAATAAATTGTAAAGATTTTAATTTAAATATTTTAAATCTACTAATATTCAAAATTATTTCAAAATGCAGATCTTACTTAACATATCTAGTGAGTATATCTAATATTTTTTTTAAAAAATCAAGTTTATTAATGACTATTATTTTATGTGAAGATTAAAAACATGTATTTGCCTATTATTTCAAAGTTAAAATCTTTCACAAAAGGAAAAAAACACCTAATAAATATTTTCAGAAACCACCATCACAATAATAAAACTAAATATAGAATGTGCCTTAGGTGAGTGAAATAATTAATTATGATTCATATATTTCAGAACAATATCACATTTAGGTAGCAATAAATTTTTAATGGATTTAACCTAAAACATTGCCTAAAAATTAGCCTTAAGTTCATTTCTTTTTTTTTTAGTGATTATTGATTAGAAGTTGTACTTCATATAATCTGATTTGTCCTATGCAAATTTATATTTGATGATAATATATATATATATATATTGTCACCTCAACTTTCTCCGCGCACTCTTTTACTTATTCAACCTCAATAAACTCTCATTTATTTCAAGTAGCTAGTCAATTGAATTTTATACTACTTTAAGATCTAATTAATTCTACTTTAAGATCTAATATACTGGGGGCGCCAAATTGCAGCTATAAATTGTAATGCCCACTAGAGATCATCATCATCAGTCAATCTAGGACTATAAAGATACTGGAGAAAGTAATTAAATTGTCTCTCAAAATAATAATGATAATAATAATATTGATAAAACCATTCAATCTATGTGGTCTTAATTTCAAACCTAGCATTAGTCATGCAAATATTTCATTATAAATTTATTATAAAATCCATAATAATGAGACAACTTTCTTCCACAACTTTATTACAAATATCGGATCTGGAGTGGTACTACAGAAAATATTGTATACAGTTTTCATTTATATCTGACTGGAAATAACTCGGTAATCAATGCAAAGAACTCATAATCTATGTTCATAATATAAAATCTTTTTTTTTTAATTTAGTGCTAGATAAAATTTATCACAAATAAATCCTCCCCATTTAATCCCATTACTTTATTTTTCGTTCTCCGCATCTATCACTTTCAATAGCCACAATTATATAACATGGAATGTCTGTGTTATGTTCTCGGATCTGAGGATCTCTAATCTTATTTCTCTAACACACACATATCTTTAGATCAACCATCAATTCATGATCCCTATTTTCACAATAGTAGAATAATTCATTATAGTATGATAATGTTGTTATAATAAGCTACTTGACTTCCAAACTAGCTCTTAGACTAATAATTGAACTACTCTTTCTCAAGGTCGAGATCTGTCAAGAGGTGGCCACATAAGTGATTACACTGTAATAGATATGATCCCATATATGCTAAATAAATTTTAATACAAGTTTAATAATGGAAATCCCTCTAAACACCGAGAGCAGAAAAGGGATTTTATGTCTGCTCCCAATATTCACAACATTACAATGAATCAAAAGATTAAATTTGTTAAACTTAACTCAACTATTCCCTGTCATTTTATTCTGTTATTTCTAATTTATTCCTAATTAATAACCTTAGTAATTTTACTTTGCTAAAGTAAACTATGGAAGTAAACCATGGACATCAATCAGATAAATCAATCAAAATTTACTCATGAAATCAAATTATGGAAATAATCATAAGTTAGATTAGGCAAATTAATCACAACAATAAATTATGTGAAAATGAAGTCTATAAAATGACTTATATAAAATGAATTATATTAATCGAATACAGAAATATTCAGGACAAAATTAATACTGTAAATCAATCACGGAAATATATTATTAATATCAAATTAACTATGTGAATCGAATATGGAAACAATATAATAATGACTACTGCAAATCGATCTTGGAAATAAAGTATCATTATAAAATAATTAATTAAATTTAAATATAAACTAATATTACCTTAAACATAGGTGCTGGATATATAGATTCTGGAGATATTTGAAACACTAAAACACAAAACACAATATAATCTTATAACAATAATAAAACTTTATTACATGAAATAATAATGATAAAGATTAAAATAAAAAAACACACTAAATTATAATATTGTTACACAAATATATGCTTCTGATCTATTCAGGACTATTATTCAAATACATGTTTGAGTTAACTAATTTCTTGGATGACTCACTTCTGGTTTTGACCCATTCATTTATTAAATAAATAATTACTAATAATAATAAATACAAACGCTGGAAACAGAATTCCGTATATTTTTAGCTTTAAGAAAACTTCTCTTGAAAGAGAAGAAAACCTATAAACCTCTATTTCCCCCTCCTTTTATTGTAAACATTGTCTATTGGACTATTCCAAAATAGTATATTCGTGTCAATTATTCTAACCAGCAATGTGAAATAATCTTAAATTTCTGAATCATTTTATCAAGCAATAATTTTCACATTTCCAATGAAAAAGGATTATATGTCACAAAATTACCCTAATAATTTTGCAAACGGGTTTAAATTCAAAACCCACATTTTTACATTCATGCTTGTCAGATCTTTACGTTTTGACTGTATATATCTTACTTAGTTCAGTATGTCCACTCAGCTTGACGACCTCAATCTACCATCATTCAAAAAAAATCAATACAGATCGGTTAGTTTATTAATTAAAATCTTTGTCATTCTTCATCATACATATACATCTGACTGAATCCTTATTCTTTCCGGGCAACGTTGTTCTGGTCCATGTAAAAAAAACTCTCTTCATATTACACATCACCATGCAGTGTCTATAATGTGCACACAGCCACATCTTGATAAGGGAAATAACAAGGACATCAACTTCAAACTTAAACTATTTGCTTGAGCCAGGGAGAGATCTTTCCTAAGATCCAGAATTGTGTAAAGAGCTTCTCTTAGACACCTATTCCCTATATTGGCTTGCAACATTTTCTATACTTAAACAGTAACTTTACTAATAATTCCCTATCTTAACAAATAAATGGAGAGAAACTTAGTCCTCCAACTGCCATGGTATCTAAATTAGGAGACAGCTATTTCCCATCTATTGGGTGGTAGGATTACTTTACATTAGTAATGACAAGCATTTATAGCTTTAAATATGCCCACACATACATCGATTCCAGCCTAGATAAATGACAAGACTAACCCGATCCCAAATCAATACATATATGAATTATTTCAATTTTAACCAATCAAGCCAAGAACATACCCAATATCTATATCAATAACAGATCAACACTCACAGCACAATAATGGGTTTTACGACCATCCTCTCATTCTTCATATCTACTATTAAGCACAAATTAAAATTTTGTTAAGAATAATAAAATATTTATATCATTTCTCTCTTTACTTTTAAGTCTAAATTTACGTGAGCATCTATACTTAAATGGTATCAAAATCATTTTCTTTTCTTTCCTTCACACATTTTAAACAGAAACAAAATATTAAATTAAATAATCTAGTGATCAGAGTGTGACATAGCATATAAACAAAATGAAATATAATAATAATAATAAAAATAATAATAAATGATATATTATATAAACGAAATAAAATAAAGAATAAATATCAACATTACAGATAGTCTCTTTAAATTTCTTTTCCTTCCACTGTCCATTAATCAATATATTCAGTTCATTTCACTTGAGATAGATCGCACAGATAGTAATTTGAATTATTTTAAATCAAATTTGTAGATAGTTATTTTAAATCAGAATGTAGATATAGGATAGTTAATAAAATTTTAAAAAGTTCTGTTGTTTACCTTCCAGTTGAGTTCTTCCTAGGTTTGAATTCACTTTGTTCTCCGTTCCTTTTCCTTTCTATTTAAAGGTCCAAATTATAGGCAATAAGCAGTTTGTGATTACTAACATGAATTAACTCTTTTTAAAACATTACAGAAGATTGTTGTAGTTCTTTAAACGAATTTTGAAGAGCCATATAATTATTATAATCTGAATTGGTCTTTTAATTTGATAAAAGAAATTTGACAATTCTCTCCCTGCATGAAATTTTATAAGCAGACCGGATGAATTGTGACATTCAACAGAAAATATCTTATCAAAAGTTGACTTCTTCATGATTAATTTTGAGAAAAAGAGATATGCACCATTTTTGGAAGAATTAGAAATTCATATTTTGGTCTACTATACAACTTAACTTCATTATCAAATCTGAGAAAAAAATTTAAAAACGTGGAGAAAAAAATACCTTTAGATATTAATTTTTAGTTAGTTAGCTCAGTTCTCAATCAGCAAAAGTTTTTTTTTCTTTTCTTCCCAGTTTTTATAGGATAAAAAGAAAAAAAATTACCCCCCCCCTTTTTTATTGTCTTTAAGTCTAATTAAAAAATCCCCACTCAGAATGAACAATAACTCTTTCTAAAAAAAAATGTTACTTTCCCAATAAATTTGATCTGAAACCAGATCTCCTTAATTAACACATTGATCTTTCCAAAGTGTTACTTTCCTAATAACTTTGTCTGATTTTAAACCAGATCTCTTTAATTAACATATTGATGACCAATTTATGAAATTTAGTCAAGGAAACTCTAATTAAAAAATTAAGCCTACTAACAATTTTCTTGTCAAACAAAGGTTACATTCACTGAATCTAAATAATTTCTTATTTAGATTTACATTTTAAATACTATAAAAAAAAAATTATGTCAAATTTTCATAAAGGAAAGGAAAAAAAATCAAACCCATATATCTGTATCACACACACACACATGCGCAGACTATCAAACAGGAAACTGATTATCCAGATTATATGAACACAAATATTCCTGATAATTTCTTATAATTACAAGCATAAAATCAATTATAATCTCCGATAATCATAAACATAAATATTTACCACAATCTCCCATAACCCCAAACTCATTCTCTAAAAAAAAAAAAAACTGTTAACTAAAGCTACTGACAATTGATTCAGTCTTACTTCTCATCAACTCTTTAGTAATAGATATTCTATGCAAACACAAACTGTCTCTATATATGTTACTTGTGAGCTATATAGCCATTACTTTCTCAAATAAAGCTTAACTTTTCCTTATATAAAAAAAAAAAAAATTCCACCATTACTTCATTTTATTATATTTGGTTTATAGATGTAATAAACCAACGGGTTACAATATATATATATTCTCCCATAAAATTGGCAATATAAATTCCTCAATAATTTGAGATATCTAGTCTGAACCATAATAATAAAGACAAAGATTAATATAAATAATAGTCTGTGCAAATTTATATGATTCAGTATTGTTAAGATATACAATATAAAAATAAATAAAGGCTATTTTTAAATTGTTTAGTTATCTGAAAATGTCCTTAGTATTAATTGTTAATTAATTCTCTTTTATAATTATTTGTATCAAAAATTAAAATCCTACCTAAAATTTTAAAAATTTAATTTAATATTGTTTAATATTTGTCTGATATTCATTATCTTCATTTCTATTTAAACCTAAAGATAAAATGATATTTTTAAAGTACTAAGATGTACAATTGAGTAGAAATATATTTCACTTGTATAATTATACATCTATGACCGATTGTTGATGTATACGTTTTGCAATCATTTCTATTATTTACCCATAATGCTTCTACTATTAAAAAAACGATTAATTAGCAATATATATAAATTTCCCATAATGCATCAAAGTGGAATTTTGATTTAGAAACAAGATATATTCCTATCTTTAGTAAACTTTAAATAACATAATAAGATATATAAAAAATCGTATGAAATTTTTTTTTTATTTTTAAAGCTTTTGGATAAATAGGATTGACAATCAAACTTCATCCCCTCCCCACTTTTATTTTCAGAAAAAGAAAAAGAAAAATCTGACAAATCAGAGACATTTCTAAGGATTTTACATGAAAAGTGACTTGAGAAAAGTATTCTGAAAAAGCTTTCTGTAAAGAAAGAATAAAGAAATTTGCAAAAAAGAAGATTACATGATTATTTTTGAAAATTCAAATAGAATTGTTGAAACTTAATTCTTAAATACTCTGAACATTTCCATATGGATAAACTTTTTTTCCAAAGCGGCTTTTATTTTTAATACTCTTATTATTAAAGTTTTATTAAACGTTTCATATGAAAAAATAATAATAATTGGAATAACAAAAATTAATAAATATGTATGTACTAATTAATTGTGTATTATCATTAATGTGATATATATGTAACTATATTATACTATATAAAATATAGTTTTAAATTTTTTATCAAGAATAATATTTTTATTGTATAAAGTATTAAATTAATTAATTTCTTTTTACACTTTTTTCAGAATGCTTTCCATTAAGATGTGATTTTCAATACTTTAAACTGCCCAGCATTTTTCATCTTGTTTATTTATTCTAAAAGGAAGTTGTTTAATTATTCAGCAGTTTTCTTCCAACCGCTTATTTCTACTAAATATCTTTTTTTATGTGTCAAAGCATCGGCCGGGAAGCGAACCTGCAAACCCGGGACAACTGCTTGTAAGGCAGCTGTGCTGATCTCTCGGCCACCAACGCTTGACTACTAAAATATTTTTTTTGTCTTTTTTTAAAAAAACAACAACTCTGAAGAAGACTGTTGGAGTGTTGAAATTGTTAAAAATAAATATATTAATATTTTTTATTAGTCATTCATTAGACTAGTGATTATCCACTTAATGACAAATATTTTTAGTGTAATTTTCACTACATCACTCTCACATACTCCTTTTTATCCACTTTTAACATCTTGTGGAGAGATATGATAATAAAATTATAACCAAACACATGTTTAAAAAATATATGATCCCCAAGATGCATATTTTATCGTGAACTTGAGAAAGGTGCAATAAAAATTACACTACAAAAATGTAATGCATTAAGTGAATAATGTCTAGTTTAATAAATGACTAATAAAAATTATTAATATATTTCTATCAAATGATTTTTGTCAAAGTTGTGTGTGCAGTAAATTTGACACTATTTACTTAATTGGTAGAAATTTAATATTGATATATATTGAACAATGATTAAGAGATTTGTTAAGAGATTATGACTTGGGTCAACTGATATGCATGATTTAACACAAAATATGCATATTGGGAATCACATCTTTTTTACATGTCTTGGCCATATACTTATAATTATACCTTTTCACAAGGTGTTAAAAGTCAATATAAATTAATCCCTACATTGCATGAGTAGGGTGTAGTGAAAATTACACTACAGCAAATTTAAAAATAACATCTTCAAGAAAATTGTTGTCAAAACAGTGCAAGAAAAGATGTATTGATTTAAAGATATAAGCACCACTTAAAAAGTGAAGCAAACATTTAATATAGGCAATATTTATTTTTTGTGTATTATAAAAAAGATAAAATATGATTTAAACATAAAATAAATAAATGATTGGGAAGATGTTTGTATTAACCAAATTAAGATTCAATTTCCTTCTTATCCTGATAGGATTGAACATATGAACAGATAAGATATATACAATGTCAGAACAGGCCAATAGATAATGGTGCCCAGAAAATCTGTTTGCTTTCATTATGCAAAGAGACTGGCTATAAATAGTCAGTCCAGTAGGAGGTAAAGTTAAAAAAAAATACTGTCAGAGCTGAATGGCAGTATGCACATTGCCCACTATATAGTTAAAGCAATAAGGCAAATTCAGCATTAAACTGGAAACTGTTACAACATAAACCAGACACAATGCAAACTGATTCAGAATGACTGGAAAGGTCACTGTTTTTACATGAGGCAAGTTATCACAGAACAGCTGGATGTGTTAAGTAAACCAAACAAGGTAGCTCTTGGGTTTATAGTTGCACAGCAACAAACTTCTATACTGATCCAATGCATCAGGTGTGTGGTTTAGCAAACCTTATTGTATATTTTTGTAAATATATTGTATATATATATATATATTAAAAAAATATTTAATCGTACTTATTCAAGTCTGCGTTTATTACTTCAACATATAAATACAACATTCTTGAGTTTTACTTTTTGAGTCCATTACATTCATTATTACACTAAACTATTTTAGTGAATAATTCTCATAAAGAATTTTTTAAAAAAACTTTTATCCTAAAGACATTTTGTATTTTTGAACTGATTTTTAAATTAAAAAATACACGTAGTATATATCTGTCATGATAAAAAATACAGACAATTAGGACCAGAGAAGTTAAATACTTACCCTAAAAAAAGATATAAAAACATTTAAAATGAAGAACAAAGATCAAGAAGACTTGAAAAGGTGATCCAATTTATTTTGGAAGGCTTATCATTTGGAAAGCAGTTTCATAAAAAAATGTAATCATTTACATATTATATATTCTGTTAAATCATCTAAAAAATGTGATTTTTAGCAGTCTGAAGAAAGCAAAAATTATTTGTTGTTTTTCATAACTTGTTAATATTTTAATTTAAAAAAACTTTTTGCATTTTAAGTTTGTAAGACTTTATGAAAGAAATTGTATTATATTAGATTAAATTAATATTATTATTATTGAGTGTAAAAGTTCTTATTTCTAGATCAATTAGCTATATATGTTTGAATATTTGCAAACCAGGCACTCTTCACAAACTTGGGAGCTTAATTGTAAGTATAGGGGATTTGAACTCAGATTTTCAAGCACCTTTCAACTATACACACTACCTCATACAACTGATACACATATATTGGTGATTATTTATCTTTTCTACATGTGTGTGGTCATGTGTATTAATTGTATGAGGTAGTGTGATAGTTGAAGGGTGCTTGAAAATCTGAGTTCAAATCCCCTATACTTACTATATATATTTGATAACAAATGATTTTTGTTCTTGATTTGTAAATTGATATTAATAATTTTTACAATAGATAAGTAATGAAAGTTTGTAAAATAAAATTTTCAATAATAATAAAAAAAAATCCATAAAAAATATACTGAATGCAAGATGACTTCAATAGAACTTCTAATTTCAGTTTTGACATAATGACAAACAAATAATTTTCTTTAAAATAATACATATTGTTGCATGAGGTGTACAATGGTGGCAGAAAGATAAACTCAAATGCTAAAAAGCCTTAAACTGTAAGCTTCATTAAGATAGAAAAAACTTATTATCAATACATGCAATATTATCATAGCTTATATGATTAACATAAATTAGAATATTATTATATATTCAATATGCAAAATCTATTGACTATTTTGCATATGTATATTCTATTTTTTTATAATGAACATATGAATATAAAATACTACTGAAAAAATTTACAATCATAAAATAAAGTTAAAATGATTTTGCTGGATAGCAGTTGTGTTTTAATAAAATTCCAAATATTATAACTTTTTTTTTTGTATTATTGTTTTAATTATATTATACAACAAATTTATAAACATCACATGCCCACCATCTCATGCTTGTGTATAACTGTTGTTAAAACAGGCAAAACTCACTATACATATGCCACACACAGCAAGTTAGAGTAATCAATGGATGCCAGAAGGCTTGTGAATAAAATCTCCATCTAGTGCCTACTTATCCAATATCCCCAGACTAGTTTCTGGCTTGGGGCCTTCGTCAGTGAGAAGCCTTGGATCTCAGAGCACTGCATCTAGATCTTAGGATGCAGTGCTCTCAGATCCAAAGCTCCTCACTGATGAAGGCCACAAGCCAGAAACTAGTCTGGTGACATTGGATGAGTAGGTACTAGATTGGGATTTTATGCACAAGCCTTCTGAAATCCATTGATTACTCTAACTTGCTGTGTGTGGAATACATATAGTGAGTTTTTCCTGTTTTAACAAATGTATAGTTAATCCGAAAATCATTATTAGGGGGAAAATGTCACTGGAATGAGATTCTTTAAAATATGTTGTTTTTTAATGAATTTGAATCCTTTATCAATATTGTCAGTTACACACACTCACCAACAACATGTGCATTAGTTCAAGGTTTGTTATATATCATTTCATCATCATAAGAATTATGAGTAAATAAATAAGATATTTTTTTCTTAGGTAAACCAACTTCTATTACATATCGTTCATTATAATGTTGTACAAGATTTCTGTAAAAAAAGGTAAATTTACCTTTAAACATTTATAATGATCATATTTTTTCAAAACAATGGCAAATGGTTATTGTAAAGTTAAAGCTACAATGAAAACATTATAAACATGTACATTGGTATATGATGGTAAGAAGGATATTTTTTCAGAATAAGATCTGATTATAAAGTGTATTAATAGGAATGTTTTCTGACATGCAAAGAAAAACTTCATTGGATGAAACATAAAATAATTTATTCAATTGTTGTACCCACAGATGGTAAAGCTTTTGTGGTATTGTTTTGCCTAATAAACACACATATTTTTACTACTCTTAAAAATTTCTACTAAATATTTTAAATGCAACAATAAAATATTCCAATGTACTTTCAACTGCTGGCTGTAACCTTTTGTTGTTATGATAACATATCTTTTTTTTATTTTGTTTTTAAAATGAACTGCATTAGAGTAGATACACTACAGTAGATACACTTAATATTTAAAGAACTAACATCACATGATCACCATTTGCTCATAACTGTTATTAAAACAGGAAAAACTCTCCACAGAGTAGTGCCATTCAGTGCAAGCCAGAGTAATCAATGAATGCCAGAAGGTTTGTGCATAAAATCCCTATCTAGTGCCTACTCAACCATAATTTCCAGACTAGTTTCTAGCTTGTGGCTTTCACTCATAGCTTGTAGCTAAGTAGAGATAATAGGTGGTTGCTGGAGGGTTGCATTAGATACTAAGATCTAAATGCAGTGCTTTCAGATTCAAGGTTCCTCACTCATGAAAGCCACAAGCCAGACACGAGTTTGGGGATATGTGATTATGGTTATTAAAGTACCAAAAACATCAAAATGTATGGATACTGAACTGAGTTCAGACCTATATGTCTATATAAGCTAATGAGCTTGGATTGAAAATATTTTGGTGTTTTTAATTCTCATAGTTTTGTAGTTAAGTAGAGATAAATGGTGGCTACTGGAGGGTAGCATTAGATCCTGAGATCTAGATACAGTGTTCTCAGATCCAAGACTTCTCACTGATGAAAGCCAAAAGATAGAAACTAGTCTGGGGATGTTGGATGAGTAGGCACTAGATAGGTATTTGATGCACAGGCCTTCTGGCATTTATCTGATTACTCCGGCTTGCATTGAGTGGCACTGCCGTATGGAGATTTTGCCTGTTTTAATATGTAAAGACATGATACTATGGCTATTGGGATAGATAAAATTTAAATTCTTGAATACTTCTGATTTAAAATGCTCTTGTAAATCATTTCAAGGTAAATTTTTAACTCAAGCTTTAATAATCTGCAAACTCTTTTCATGTAGATTTTAAAAATAATGTTGGGAACTTTAGGTTTATCATTTTTTATGTAATATGACTTCTATTGAGCTCTAGTTTTGTTTTAAAAATTGTTCATAATATGCTGCTCTATTATATATTTTTCACCCTTTGCCACTTATTTTTGTTGCTTTTTGTTCTCTAATGGTTATAAGTTTATAAATAAGTAAGTCTGTTTAATTTGTTGTTTTTTAAAATATATATATATACTTATAAGAGTAAAAAATGTTTTTAAATTTAATTTATAAATATAATATTATGGAATCAATAATAAAAATTTTCCATTAAATAATAATTAATACATTATACAGGCTTAAACCTGCATTTATATATGTAATAATAATCTAAAATACCACATTACTAAAAAAATAAAATATTTTTTGTATTTTTGTTCTGTAAGAATCTTCTTGCTATATTTGGAATTGTTGTGGCTTACAAATAGGAATGGTTGTTTTATGTCAGCAAAAATGTTTTAAATTAAATTTAAAATTGTAATAATTAACTGAGTACTTCCCAGTAGTGAAAAATGCTAGCATCTTACATAAGCAATCTATGTTCCAGTTTAATATGCAATACACTTTATTTCATACTAATTTTATAGACTATATATTGCATGATTTGTTTCAATATCTTGCAAATTAGGACATGTAATTAACTTATAAAAATCAAAGCATGCTACTTTTTGAATTTCATTGTTTTAAACATCTTCATCGTTATTTCAGATTTTTTTGGTGAAACATAAAAATATAATATAGATTTGTGGAGATTAAAAAAACCATGCATTATTCATGCACCTAACAAGAAGAGACCATTTATAGTCTTACCCTGTATCAAATATTATTATATAATATCAGAGATAATGTTTAATCAAAACTTATGAACTTAAATTTATTAATGATTGTGTTGTATACATTTGTAAGTATTGGTTTTATATAAATATACATCTAGTGATTTGGAGGACAAACAAAATAAAAATGATAAGTCAAATAAATGAAAACAAAAATTCTTAGAAAAGTTGGCAAGAACTATTGAAATTGATTCAGCATCTGGTGATAAAGCACCTTGTGGTGTGTTCTATATATTTTACAAGGCATAACTATGACTTTAATGACTGGTATATCAGATCTGCCTGTTTAAATGATTATCTGGGTTTTTTGTACACATTAAGATTTAATTTGATTAAAAAATCAAAATATTTAGATTCAAGTAATCACAATTTGAAATCATATTAGGTCTTTATTACTGAAAACCAAGTGAGATATTCTATTGTTGGATGTGGGTGTAGAAGTTTAAACATTTCTAGTAATTGATATTTTTGTAAAGGAGAAAAAAAGTAATTTGATTTTAATTTCTATTTATAGTACTAACCTGTATGCCAACATATTAAATTAGATAATATTTTAATTTGTGAAGTGCAGATAGGTGAAAATTGAAATAAATTGAGATACTGTCAAATCTCCAAATCTTTATGATTTAGACTCAGTGAGTTAATTGTGAAGATATTTAAAGCTTCAAGCTTTCAAACCTAAGTACTTATGACTGGCTTAGATATATAGAAAGAAAAGTAGAGAAAAGGGTGTCTGCCCTTTTGATCTTTATTGTGTGTTTAGGTTTGGATGTCATTTGGACAGCTATCCATGACATCTGATTGGCTGTCAGATAAGTATTGTAACGAGTGCTGGAGATTTGGCAGTATCTCAGTTTATTAAATTAGAATTGTAATAATAAATCTTAGCAATCATTTATTAGAATAAAAGTAAACATTTCTTAGCTTTTAATAAAACAAGATTTTACATATATTTTTTTTTAATTTAACGATTTTGTATTATTAATTATGAATTCTTTTACATTGAATATAATTACAAAAAAAAACCTTATTTATTAGTAACGCATATTATTACTATTTTATATTTATCTGATAAAGTATTAAGTAACAGAATCATTAGTAAATTACTTGGAAATAATTAGAAATTTTTAATTTTCGTGTGAATATATAATATTTAATATTGATTTACTTAATAAGTAATTAAAATGCAATAAAAAAAAATCAAAACATAATACTTGCAGTTTATACTAGGCGTTTAATAAATGAAAGTAATAATTTATTGTTAACCCGCTTCAAGATATTGAAATAAAATTAGTAATAAAAACTTAAATGTCATTTGTTTTAATTAATTGTTTAAATTTTTTTCAAAATAAATTATCTCCACTTGAAGCTATTCTCATTAAATATTGTATATATTGTGTGATTTGAGCATTACTATAGCAAATGAAGCAAGCAATTTACATCTTTCATTTCTTTCTTGCAGTGTAATAATAGAGATTAACATTCAAGTTTTATTAAAAGTTTCGCATTATATAGAACAATAAGCTGTTTTCCATTATTTTTGTATCAGATTATTATTATTAGAATATGTAAAATCTCCATTTTCGTCAAATATTCTAAAAAGATATAAATAAAAATATTGGGAAAAAAATGTCTTTAAAGAGGGATAAAGTTGGAATAATTATTCCACATGTTTTTGTTTAATTGAAGGTAAATATATTAATCTTTAACTGGTTTTAAAATTTATATCTGGACTAGAAATTATATGATAATCTCTAGCCTGTTAAGTGAGTTGTAGCAATCATTAATATATTTCTTGGAAGTGAATAATATCAAAGTTTTGAGTGCAAAAAACAATAATGCTTTTAAATTAAATTGTGATATATATGAGTAAGATTTTTTTTATTTATTTTGAAAATGAATGGATAGGTGAATATATGAAACAGAGAATATTTCTTCATGTTATTGCAATACTTTGTGAACAAGTTTAAAGGTATGTAGAATTAATTATGATTGTAAAAGGTTTATGATGAAAATAAACAAAGCTAAATTTAAGAAAATATATTAGTGAAATATATTGAAAGAAAGCACTGGACAGAAAATTTTAGAGCAGAATAATATTTTAAATAATTAAAAGTTTGTTAAACAGTGATAAAAGTAATATTTACTAAGGCAATAAACCTAAAGCATGTGCATTTGAAAATGTGAAGGTAGGGACCTCTACAGGTCTTAACCACAAGCTTACGCATTGGAAAAAAAGTAGTGAAATTTAATATATGTTATATTTAACACATTCCATTACACATTATTGGAACATATGAATAAAAATATCTTATAAAGATTTTTTAAAAAAAGATGCATTAATTATCTAAGTATAAAGTTTATACCTGATATAGATATATGATACTCTCTTAATTAATATAAAGTGTATGTTATCAAAGATCTAAATGCATAAAATTTGATAGTTATACACAAATTTGCAGTAATTTTAAAAAGCAAGTTTTTAATAAAAAAATTATTATTGTTTTAATAGAAAAGTACATTTATATCTTTTAGAGATAGGGATAAAAGAAATAAAAAAATTATTCAAGATTTTGGAGTTGTGAATTTAAAAAGACTGCAAGAAATAAATTGAAATGATACATACAGAAAGCAGCTGTTCATAAATATGTATGGCCATTTCAATTAAAATGAGGGAAAGAAAAAAAAGAAAAAAAAGATTTACAGTGGCTATACAAGCCAATACTATTAGGAATACACTGAAAATTTAAAGGAGTAAGAGAAAAAAATAGCTACTGAGAAAATTATGAGAGGAAAATTAATTGTATTGGATATTTACTATGAAGCACATAATTGGAAAATAAATATTGGATAATACTGAGAGATAAAAAAAGAGAAGTAAAAAAAGTTAAAGATTTTAAGAAGAGAAGTAATAAAGAGACTAAGGAAGGAATAAAATGTTTTGAATAATATTGTCTATTTTGTTTGGAAATGCCAACTTTTTGGCAATTAATAATGATATATATACAAAAAAAAAGTAATATATCTATTCATTTTATACTTAGATTTTGTACAAATCTCAAAAATAAAGATTATTTAATGTACTGTTTATTTTGTTTAAGCCATCAGATATAAAAACGTTTTTAGAATGAATAAATTAATTGTTAAATCAAGTAAATATATGATCAAGTAGTGTTTATATATATATATATATATATATATATATATATATATATATACTTGATATATATAAACACTACTTGATCATATATATATATATATATATATAAGTAAATTAGTTTCCAACCAGTAACCACCTAAACATTCACAGTAAATATAGCAACCAATATCTCTAACTGCTGTCAAGGCACCCTTCACACATTTTAATAGCAAGAATGGAAATCCATTCTTGATATATATATATATATATATATATATATATATATATATATATATATATATATATTAACTAGTAGAGCTTACTAAAATTTAATATGTATTAGAAATATACATTTCTAGAATTAGTTGCATTAATAAGGCTGAAGAAATAATAAACATGCAATAAAACTGATCATGTATAAGACTCACTTATTGTTACTTTTCTATTGTTTGACTGTTTAGCCTTTCCACAACAAAACATTTTTTCACTCATAGTTTATTGTCATAACTAACTGCTAGCTGTTTGAATAAATTGTGTAGAGACTATTACTATCATTGATAATCATGTTTTATATGATAAAATTACATTCAGTCACATATTATTATTTAGATTGTGAACTTGATTAATAAGTTCAATGTTTCATCACTTAATAGTACTTAATCTTAGCCTCACTCCATTCTCAGACTACTTCCAAAGCAGTCTCACTTCACCTTAATGAACTCCAAGCAACATTCATTTGATGACATAAAAAAATCTGCATAATACTTCTCTTAGTTATTACTGAGTTTATGTTTTCTGCTCCCTACATCATGTTAAGCAAGCTACATCAAATGGCTATAGATCCAGGTCCTAAGTATCTTGTCTTCATACACATATTATCATTAAATATACAGTACTTAACATTCAATATACAATACTTAATATAATTATCCCCCTCAACTCTCCATCTTCTAACATTGGTAAACAAGTTATATAGAAAATTGGAACTACTAAGTCCACACACCAAACATAATCAGGCTCACTCAAACTTACCATCATGTTTACAAACAGTTGAAGGACAACCTTGAAGTCAAAAAAAAAAAGAAAAATCTGCCTAACCCAGCTACACACTGGGCTTTGGGTCACTCATCTACATCAAAGATTCCTATGTCACTTCAAACTGACATGTATATGTTCTGGACATAATATGATCCACCCTGTATACCTATACTTTAAAAATAAACTTCAGACTCATCATATATTCACTCTGTCAGCACACTCTTTTAAACCACTGAAAACTACTATGCATTACAAACCAACCAATTTGCCCCAAACTTGTCACCGTTAAAACACTTGCCATCCTAGGCCTCATGGAATACTTGCATTTATCTTAAGACATCTTAGTTATTTTATGACACTATATATTTGTGATCTGGTCAATGTCCTATTCCAGAAGATAAAAAGTGTGAAAAGTTTGTATCCAATTGCATAGTGCCTCTGACTACAAAACAAGCTACATTTGATATAACCAACCTCTATGGCCCTATCAAGGACCAAATACTCATTATTATCACATCTACAGTTTGCCAAAAAAGGCTCCTTGAATATCCAAGCAGCACTCACATTTATGTCACTCCTAAACTGTGTTAAAAAACCCAGTCCCATTTAATCCAGTTGACATACAAACAACTTTTGATTCTATCTCAACTCATCTACTTATTCAAATGCTCACTAACACCATCATCTTGCACCACTCTGTTATAATTAATCACCAACCTCCTTTTTAATAGTGATTTGCATATCACTCTTAATAGTAATAATTATTCATCACTCAATCCCATGCAGTCAATCACTTTGTATATTCTACATGAATCTGCTTTTACAACAAATACAGAATAAAATTATCAAATTTCATACACTCAGCAATACATTTTCTGCATAGCCTATATTGATAACATCATTATTTTTCTGTGTTCTCAGAAACAACACCCCATATTATAAACCATTCTTAATGATGACATAGCAGCCTACAAACTGCACTTTATTTCCCCCAAAAATTCTGCATGGACTCTATTCACAAAGAAATCATGTCCCAAGTTTTCCAAGAAAAACTCACTTCATGGTTAGCTTTTAACATCTTACAAAGGCTCTCTTAGTATGAGACTTACAGTAGAAACCAATTTACATGGTTCTGTAATGCAAATTACCAACTCAATTTCTAAGGCATGTCTATCAATTTACTCCAAGATAGACCTGTTTAATACTAATGCTATGAAAAAAATCACATACTATGAACCCATTATCAAATTTTCAGTGATGTCCACTTCTGCCATCAACTCCATGTGTAACAAATTGCTCTGCTGCAAGTTCATATCTTTAATTGTAGAATGGCTCAATTGCCAACCCTTGTACAGCACTATAGGATTGTGCACCATTTGAGTGTTTTATTCACAAAAAAAAAACATGAACTTAATAATTGCTGCTATTACCAACCGATTTCAAAACCTCCAGTGATTGCTGAAGGAAACCCCTATAGATAAACTGCCTCATTCAGCACCATATCTCACAGATCTTATTTGCTCAATCAATAGTATCACTAATTAATCAGCCTCTCCCATAATTATAAGTACACTAATGGCAAATACATAACCTGCTTTGTCCTGACCTTAGCAATGATTACTCCCTCCCCATATTTGGATAAATAATGGTTACCTTCTCTGCCAACTTAAAAAATAGCACTAGAACCAATGTTTTTTTTGTCTTCTCAACCTACATGCACTTAAAACATCCTTTCTCTGATATCTTTGTCTGTGCAAAAATATCTATCTATTCAGTGGGCTATGCCACAAAGTGATGAAACTCGACAACATCTTCTCAATGATTGCATAGCACTAAACTTTACATGGCAAATTACATTAAATGCATACAGGCAGTTCACTACTTCTATCCACCATATAATGAGACCTCACAAAGATTAAACATTTCTACAGTATATTTGCCTTTTGTTAGGCAACAATACCAGGAGGTGTCCATCTACATCTATCAATAAATTATGCAAGCTAAAAGTGCAGGATAACAACATAGCTCCCTGGACATTTTTGTGGTGATCTGATCATTCATAAGAAAGCAGTCCAGCCAATAAGTGGCCATAATTACAGTAGGCAGTACTAAAAATCCTTTGTGGGCATTTCATCTGCTTCATAATAAAACTAACTACATAAAAACCTATGTAGCATATACTCAGTACAATAGTTGAATACTACAGAAGGCTATCTAATCAGAGCAGTCAAGCTCAGGGCAAATGAACATTAATTCCAAGGTATATAGACACTTCTTTTTTATACATACAATAAATACTATATTATGCAAAAAGGTATCATTTAAAACAATCATTTACAATTACCAATGTTCATATCATTGTACTGAAATCAGCAATGTTAATCAAGTTTATATAATAATGAGCAATCAATATACATAAAAAAATGTCTTTGTAACCCTTGCAAAACTCTTGTAAACATTTGTAAAATGTATTATCATATTTTTGGTCATTAAATTATATTGTTGAAACATAATGATAATGATGATTATTATTACTATTATTATTATATTTATAAAATTAAAATTAATGATGCTGTTTTGAAAGTAAAAAATAAAATGTAGATAGAATAAAATTACTTATAATATTTTGATTTCAATTTAGATGAAGTTTTGTGTGCTATGATAAAAAACAGCCAATTTGTATGTACGTTTATATTATAAGTATGTTGATATTGGTGATATAATAATATTAAACCACTTTCATTGCAAATCATTAGATGGTGCTTTTGGCAATCATTCCTATAATTTAAAACCAGCAAATTTTGGAAATTTTTTTTAAGTCACAAACCTTCTTAAGATTTTTTCTTTGAGTAGTTGGCCTATTGATGCCTTAGCTAATTAATTATATATTGGTTAATAAATAGATATCTAGCTTTTGTTAACTGTATAATGATGATTCCTTAATAATTTGGGTTAATCAGATAAGTTTTGATTCAATTATTTCAAAAATGAACACGTAATTACTATATAATATCACCTTTACCATTGATGACGTAAGTATTGTTTCTGATGAAAACCAATCTTCTGGTTGAAATATTATAGCAGCTTTATGAAGAAGTAATTGTGTGTTTTTTTATTATATATATATATGAGCGGATGTAAAATGAAAATTATTTTTTCTTTTACTAGTTTCAAATATAACTATGAAGGAACAAAGTTATTTATAATGGAATTGCTAGAGGACTTTTTTTAACAGTAAAATATTTTTTATAAACAAAAAAACGTGACCTCGTGTTCCTTATTCAATTGAGAGAAGAAATTATTGAAATCCAAAAAATAATAGTTATTTTCTTTTAACTTAACCTTAAAAAATATTATATAATAAGAAATATCTTATATTATAGGTTTTTCTTTTTATAAAAATTAATGTTTAAAATTATTGTTTTTCTTTTTATTTAAATTAAATTTTATTTATAAAACTAGGGGAAAAAACTGAACTAATCTATAAAAGTTTGTTTATGGAAACAGAAAATCTATTTGTTTAATTATTTCATTATTAACCATCTCGTGTATATCAGTACATTGTTTTAAAATATTACAAATTATAATATATATTAAAACTTTTTTAAAAAAATAAAAAATAATAACAAAAAAGTTATTATAATGAATGCCAAAAATATGCATACATTTAAAAAAAGTTTTTAATGGAGGAGAAAATGATTGAAACTATATGTCATTCTGTGATATTCAATTATGGCCATTTTTTGTAATTTTAATTACAATAATCACATTGGCGCTTTAAAAGTAATAGGCTGAGTTTTGATTCAAAAACTTTTAGTTCATCATCCATCACTATGCTAAAATAACATAGAGCAAAAATAATCATATAGTTACTTGCTTGAGAAAATATATGATGTTTAGAGAAGTAGTCATACGTCGTTTCTAAACTAAAGCTATACTTTATGACAGGGGATTTTGATACAAACTTTGAAGCTTTCTGAAACTATCCACTCCCATTGTTTTCGTGGAGGTTTGTGATGATGGTGTTTTAGTTGTATTTTTATATTGATCTATTTTCATCATCTAATATGTGTATTGAATGTCTTTAGAAAAATTCAACTTTTTTTTTTAAAAAAAAAAATCAACTTTATTTAAATATTCCACATACATTCAACTGTTATTAATAAATAGCACGTCAAACAGGTTAGTATATGCACAATGTTTCGAGAGGTACACCTGAAGAAGAGGGGAGAATAATACCTCTCAAAACATTATGCATATATTAACTTGTTTGATGCGCTATTACTAACAGTTGAATATATTTGGAATATTTAAACAAAGTTAATTTTTTCTAAAGACATTTAATACACATATTAGATGATGGAAATAGTCCAATATGAAAATACACCCACTTCCATCTTATATAGATGATACGCATGACCACCTACACGTGAAAAAGATAAATTATCAATATATATATAGCATTGGAGATCATTTATATTTTTCACATGTATGTGGTCTTGTGTATTGGTTATATAAGATGGGGTAAATTGGTGAAGGAAGCTTGAAAATCTATGTTCAAATCCCTTCTAATTACATATAATGTAATGGTAAATATTATTTTATTAATAAACTAAATATTACTTATTTAAAATTTTAAATATTTTATATTTTGTATTACTTCAGACTCCTTTAGAAATAAGTTCTGACTATACAAGCTCTCTGGCCATACCAAAATAAGTATCTAAAGAACAAATAACCCAGGCCGAATTTTTATTTTTATAAAAGTTGCAAGCCATTTATTTCTTTTATTCTTTCTTTATACTAGTAAGATAATTTTTTTTTTTAAAAAAAAGTTAGTTAGATAAAACTAATTTGTAATAAAAGATAAAGACATCCACAAACACATTTGTTGCATGTAGTCTTGAATATTGTTGCCAAAAAAAAAAAAAGGTTGATAGACAGCAGTTTTTTTTTTTTTAGTTTGTTCGTCAGAGTTTTCTTGTTTTAAGAAAGGAGTAACATAACCATAGTCAATGACAGTTGGACATTAGCTCATTTCTAAAAGATTGTTACAACACATATTCCTATGAGTACCTGAAATATTGAACATCATCATGTTAATTTCTGCAGAATTCATTTAATATTACTATTACAGTCTTCTTTAATTTTAACCATTACTATATTTATTTTGGTACTATGACTAATAATTCTTGTAATATCTGTGCTCCAAAACCACAATGCAAAATTAATAAATGTTTTCTTCAATATTTGTGGAAATAATTGCTTCTGACAGATAGGTCATAGATATAATAAATAAATATAGAGGTTAACATTTTACAATTGGATATATAGAAAGACAAGTAAAGAGGAGGGTAGACATCCTCTTCTTGTTAAATTCTCTGTCTTGTATTTATGATTTGATCGCTATTAATAACATCTGATTGGCTAATAAGAATGAGAGGTTTGCAGTCTCTCAGTTTAATTTCAAATACTGTTTGTGCTTTATAAATTAAATATTATTTACATACGTTACTGCAAGTTATAACATCTAAAAACTACTGCATAGTAAATCGTAGGATTTCATCCTGTATGTTTGTAATTTAAACTCAGTGAATTAAATGTGAATATGTTTGAAGATTCACACTTTCAAATCTAAGTACTTCAGACTGGCTTGGATATATAGAAAGACAAGTAAAGAGGAGGGTGGATGCCCTCTTCTTGTTAAATTCTCTGTCTTGTATTTACGATTTGCTCACTATTAATAACACCTGATTGGCTGATAAGCGTGAGAGGTTTGCAGTTTCTCAGTTTAATTACAATTCCATTTAGTAATTCTTTTAGTAGTACATCAATATTATATTTTGGTTACTTCAATAGCATTATTGATTGTATTTATAAAGTATTGGCATTGTATTCACAGTATATGTACATGTACTTGTATTAAATTTTGATGAACACTTTACAGATCTTTACTGAAATAGGAATGAATCCCTTTATTGCAAGCCATATTTCAGTTGTTTAAACTTTCATTACTATTTTGTGGTCTTTAAAGACAGATTCCAACATTCTTTTTAACAATTGATGCTATGTAATTACTTAATTAGCAATTTCATGAAATTGTTAATTAAGGAATTACATTGCATTTTTCTTTTATATTAAAATAATAGTTAATCATATAGATTTCTGTTTGTAAATGATAAGAAACATATATATGAATATAAAGTAAAAGAAAAACTTTTCTTCTTCCTTTACTTTTTTTTTTTTGACATAATTTTTTTTTTTTATGGTTGCCAGCCAACATGCTTGAGATGTACATTTTCATAGACTATGTTAAGTGGTTATTGTTATAATAAATACTCTTTTTTAAATAACTTCAATCATACATGTATATACATTTTAATTCATACTTGCAAAAATACAGCACACTAATTATTTATTAAGATGTATGGATAAGCAGTGTTATTTAACAAAATAAAAAGAAATTCTTCTTTTTCTTTTCAAAAACTTTATTTTCTATGTCATATGTTCAGTATTGATATTTAATAAAATACTGTTTCCAAAATTTGAGATTATTTGATTTCTTTTAGACGTATTTTAAAAAATAGTAAAATCTTAATGTACTTCCTATTTTCTTTTTTTCATTTGTCATAGCATCGGCCAGGAAGCAAACCCGCTAACCCAGGACAACTGCTTGTAAGGCAGCTGTGCTGACCACTTGACCACCAACGCTTGACCCTGTTTTCTTTTTTTATTAATAATATTTTAATTTGTGAAGCGCCGATAGTTCGAAATTGAAATATATCGAGATACTACAAATCTTTAGCACTCGTTACAATACTTAACTGACAGCCAATCAGATGGCATGGATAGCTGTCGAAAATGACATCCAAACCCAAACACACAACAAAGATTTTATGAGAAAAGGGTGGCCCCACCATTTTCTCTACTCTTCTTTCTATATATCTAAGCCAGTTGTGTGTTTGGGTTTGGATGTCCTTTTCGACAGCTATCCAATGCCATCTGATTAGTTGTCAGTTAAGTATTGTAATGAGTGCTAGAGATTTGCAGTATCTCAATTTATTTCAATTTATTATTATTATTCTTTTTTTTAAATAAAAAATAAAAATGAAACACAAGCTTATTCTCAAAGACATAATGAAATGAAACAAGTCAAAATTATTATTTCAATTTCAACATCACTTCTGCCATTTATCTATTAGAATTCAATGTTTACAAACTACATTAATGTCACTAATTATATTAAAAGTAAATATTTGCACTATTGTCTCTTTTTTAAAATTATAAGTAACTTCCCACTTTTGAATAATTTAATATCTCACTGGTTTGCTAAGGATATTATTATTTCAATTTCAACATCACTTCTGCCATTTATCTATTAGAATTCAATGTTTACAAACTACATTAATGTCACTAATTATATTAAAAGTAAATATTTGCACTATTGTCTCTTTTTTAAAATTATAAGTAACTTCCCACTTTTGAATAATTTAATATCTCACTGGTTTGCTAAGGATACAGAGGAGGTCTCTTCTAATAAATGTTTGTACTAAATTAGGAAATACACAAACCATTGTGTATAGTTTTATAAGCATCATATATTGAAATTAAGCAAGATACCATTTGGCAATTCCAACCATTAATAATCCTCATATCCAATAATGAGTTAAAATTCAAATATTTTTTAAATACTCATAATAATATAAAAGATCAAATGTGGTTGGGAATACCCCTAGATGGCACAATACATAATTGATCCTCTGCAATTAATATATGTAAGATAAAAGTCATTGTGGTGGAGTATTCTTTCAATATGTCCTATTCATGGTTATCAAAATTTTAACACTTTAATGTCAAATAATATTTTAAAATACCCTTATTTACATGTTTGAATGCTATAGACCCTCTGCATCATTGGGTGCTTTTTTGTGGGTGCAATAAACCAAACTAATTTGATTTGTATATCTTTCTGAACATTTTTTAAAAATCATTTCAACAAATTCATTAATATTTTATAATAATAAAAAAAAACATATTCATGGATTTGATCCCGGCATTTATTTAAGAAGTTTGTGAAGAAAATTGAATGCAAAAGAAAAATTGAAGAAGCATAGTTTTTTGCACACAGACACAAACATATTATGAATCAAAAAGTCAATGACATTTTAATAAACAAACATTTTTTTAAATATTTAATGATGAAGTGTTATAATTTTGATACTCATAAATAGAATGTTATTCTAATGAAATTATGTTTACTAAAATAAATATTAAATTATACATTCTGTTATAGATTCGTTTACATTACATATATAATATCAAACACACTAATACATAGTAAAACAAAACTCTGGAATAAAACTCTATAGATAGCTTATGGTAATATCACATATTCATATATTTATATAGTGAAGATTGTCAAATTAATTGCAGAGTTTGATTTTATTATATCTAATATAATGAACATTTTTATAATTATATTATGAATATAAATAAAAAATTGATAATTTTCTCAAAATTGCATTTTTTTAGAAAATGGTCATGCCCTGACTTGTATAATACAAACATACTAGCTACTTGAGAGAAATATAATTTAAGAAATAAAAAAAGAGCCTATTAAAAACCTAATCACTTAAGTTAATGGGAAGAAGTACAATGAAATTCCGCATTATGGAACGTATTGTTTTATCTTCTTTTTTCTTCTAAAATCAATTTTAACAAATCAGCTGATTGCAAACTAGAAGGAAGGGATATTTTTTTATTAATCCTTCTCATATTATTATTAGACAATCATCTAGTAATATATATATATTATAAATGTTCTTCAATTTGTGCACAATCACCATCTGTTTATTACTTCAGAAAAAAGTGTGCTTCATTAGAACATAAGCCTTGACAACGATGAATGTTATTTCATTGAAATTATGACAAGGTGAAATAACTACTACATGGTATGACTCAAATAGAATTTTATTTTCATATATATATAATAAAATTTTTATTAGGTAATACAAATATTAATGACTACAATGGTAATAAGATATTATAAGAAGTATTATAAACCACGAAGTACTTTTATTTAATCACTTAACCCTTTGCAACTGTCATTCCAATTCAAATATTGTGAAAATAAACATCATCAACTTATATCCCATGATTCTATTTCTATTAATAAAAATTGCCTCCTTAATTTTTCTTTTATTATGATTTCTTTTTTCATGAAAAATCTTAACATTTTCAAGAACAAAATTAAAGATAAACTTGCATATTTTGTTTAATAACCAAAAAAACAGAATGTGTTATCATTATTATTTCTAATATGCTTATATAATAATTGATTGCCTTTTAATCTTTTCTCCATAGTATATATTGATTTACCTATGTACAAAGCTATGAGTTAACACAAAATTATGATAACCACATTAATTTTTTTGAAAGGTATGACATTTGTATAATTATTTACTGCAAAACATAAAATAAATCTTTATATATATATATATTTAAAAATGAGTATTTGAAATATAAGGAATATAAATCCATTTTCATCAATAAGTACCTTAAAACAATTTATTTATAAATACGCCAATACTTTGTGACATCACTTTTTTCATAACTTAATTTTTCACTATGAAATAAAAAAGATTTAAAATTTGTCATTCTTATACATAATTTGTACTTTTAACTTAAATTGTATATAGTCTCTTTTTTTGTAATTTATATTTTAATACACTATCATCTCTTGTAATATAAAATTCAATATATTTAAGAGATTCATCCTGTTTTTTTTTTTTTCAATAGTCCATTTCAAATCACTTAACTTGATTAACTCATCTACAGAATAATTTATATTATTAATAAATCCATAAACAAAAACGTTATTGACATACTTTTAGAAAATTTTAATATCTTTAAAACTGTAATTAATCTCATTAGGAGACAAAACAAAATTACAAAGATTGTGCAACTATAGACAGACTTATGGACCAAGCTTTAGACATTTTATATCTATCTTCAAAAGAAGCAGCCCTGTTACCTTCAATAAATTTCATAAAACAATAACAAATTTTGTAATATATGATCAAATGATATTACTTATTAATGTTTGTTCTATAATCTTTATGGAATCCAATTAATCAGTGGAACTATGCATTTCTGTGGTATCTAATGAAGCAGCACTATCTTTGCATAAACTAAAATATTCTTAATTTTGTGTACGAAGTCAAAAGATGAATCAATAGTATTTTCAATATATCTTAAAATGTCTTGCAATAGCTTACCAATATATTTAAATGCCTGTGATACATAAATGAAACACCAAAATTATAATTCTCAAAGAATTTTCATCTTTAAGTAATTTTACACTTGCAAAAAGTATGAAGACATAGAGAACATGATAAATGTATATTAGTTCCACCCAATATAAAGGATAATAATCAATGGATGCAAGAAGGTTTGGAGATTTGCATTAAATCCTAAGATCTAGATGCAGTACTCTCAAATACAAGACTTCTCATTGATGAAAGCCATAAGCTAGATGAGTAGCATTAGATAAGGATTTTACATACAAACTTCATTGCATCCATTGGTGACTAAGTCTTGGACTGGGTGGCTCCACTGTAAGGAAAGTTTGTCACTGTTTTAACAGCTTTTGTAAGCATAAAAAATGGTAATCATGTGAAGAACATATATATATATGTAATCATGTGAAGAACATATATATATATATATATATATTATATATATATATGTTGTAAGAATAGCTTACAACCTTGTCACACCATCTCAGATTAACCCACATCACTAAATTGTGCCATTGAAAATATGTGCTTAATTTTTAGATTACTAAGCAATTTAGTATATTTTTTAAGACTTACACATTAAACATTTGATTTATTAGTGATTAAACACTTAATCAGCACAACAGCTTAATTTTTTTTATAATAAAAAATATATAAAATTACAAGTAGTCAAACTAAACACCCTAAAAAAATTCATTCAAACATATATGTAGACTAACCTCAAAACTAAAAAAAAAATCAGGGTTGTACATCACAAACTAAACCAGAACAATAAAAGAGATGTTTGACAAGGCACATAAAACAATGACCTAATTTCATATCAATCACTAGGTGACCAACTATAGAAACAAAATTAAAACTTCAATAAGTAATTGTTTTAGTCAATTTTTTTATAAATACAATCTACTACAACAATAGGAAATCATATCAATGTATAAGAAATGCAAGATTTAGCATACCAACAGTTGGAAATGAATTAATCTCATTTTCAGAATTGAGTATTGCATAAAAATAGTTCAAATCTTCATCCTTTCTTTTTCAAACTAATGCTTTTGCTAATCAAAAGTCAACCTCATCATACTTAGTATTCAAATTCTATAAAATTGATGTATAGATTTGAAATGAAATAGATTTTGAATAGTGCTGAAGTAATTAGAAAGCCAAACCAGCAATTAGATGCAAAATTGATAAGTAAAGTGTTCAATTTAAAGCAGTACATATTTTTTTTTAATTTTATTTTAAAAAACATTAACTCTATTCATGCATGGGGATAAAGAAAGTAAATAGTCATTAATAACTGAGAAAAAGCAGTAAAATAATTCTTATACATATATTACTATTAAATGTTCAACTGGAATTACTTGAAATCTGTATATGATATACATTGCTGTACAAGGTTTTCTGGCTCAAGTAATGATGCCATAGGGATGAATGTCATTTCTGGAGCATTAAAAGCATGGTGACTTCACTTATATATTGCCACAAAGCCTAAAGAAACATCTACTGTCTTTGGAGACATGCCTGCATATGAACCAAGAGAAATCAACTGGAGAAGAGTATTGTCTTATTGTTCCAAGAATGATTATACCATTTTCCAAAGGAACCGTATGTTATTGTTATCCAAGGAGATCAGGCTTGAAAAGGATGGACTGATAATATGAAGGACCCAGAAAACTCATCAGACTTTAACCAACATAATTAATTGGAAATTTTGATTTTTGTTTTCTATTATTATTTTTTTAATTTATTTTCATTTCTACATATGAAAGCAGAAGTGTCTAAACCTTGGAAAAGTTCATTTTAAGAATAAGAAGTGTGGGAAGCAGTTAATGTTTAATTAAGCATTTTTTGTTATTAAATAAAATTTAAGCTTGCCCTCCCATCACCAATATGACTGAAATAATAATGGGAAATGAAAGAAGGTAAGATTTTAATAATATCCCACATTAAGTAATACACTGAATGCAGGACAGAATTTTTTGTTAATTGTTGATCGTTAAGTAATATTTTGTCATGTGTTCCTTTTCATTTTTCAGTATAATTCATTAACATTCCTTTTTTTTAATATTAGAGACAGCTATTCATAGATAAGGAAGGGTCCCCAAGAAGATTGATAGCCATCAACATGAACTGGGCAAGGATAATCATTTAAATGTGATTGTAAATAATATTGATTTAGCTAGTCAGATTCACAATTTTATAAAATTATGTATATATCATCATCATCATCAACCATTATCAATCCACTGAAGGATGAAGGTCTCTCCAAGTTCAATTCATCTTTTCCTATTTTTAGCTTCTCTTCTCCACATCACCCCTGCACACTTTCTTATTTCATCCATCCATCTCACATGTGGTCTTTTTCTGGGTCTTTTACAATCTCTTGTAATCCAGTTTAAAATTTCAATTGTCCATCTATTAGCATATCTTCTAACAATATGTCCAGCCCAACTCCACTTCAGCCTTTTAATTTTGTCAATGAAGTCAGTAACATCTGTTTGTTCTCTTACCCATACATTGCGTTTTCGATTTCTTCTTGTTACTCCCAACCTGCATCTCTCCATACTTCTTTGAGTGGTCTGAAGTCTCTGTATTGCTCTTCTATTAAGTGTCCAAGTCTCATATTTATACATATGCATTTGTAAATATAAACAAGTACATGAATTTCTACCATGGGTTAGGGATAAGGATTTACATTATTTTAAATAACAATTTGATAGAAGCTCATCCTTGAAATAGCCGATTATATAACTCACTATTGTTAAACTATTTTGTGTTATTTTTTTCTTGTCATTCAATGTGTTATGAAATTTATTATTTTAATCTGGTCTCTAGCTCATCATTATTATGTAGCTCACCATCATTACTATTACTAGTAGTATCACAAATAGGCGTTCGCTCCAATTAATATAATAACATTGAATATGTATACACAGATGCATCCCTTATTCCATGTGTGGTGATACTAGAGAATATTTAACGAGTTTGGATAATCAATCATCATCTACATAGAGATGCAATAGTTAATGACCAGTGTAATTTCATTACCTGTTAAGAGAGACTAAAGCAATTACTCCCTGAGTTTGAATACTGTGGTATAATGGAACCAGACAGGGATGAGAACTGGATGAATTAACCCAAATTGTGTCTAAGTTAATAAAAATATAATTAATTGAAAAACTACTAATGTTAAAATTCAGGAATAACGGAATATGACTTGATGTTGTTTTCTTCCATTATATTTGAATTAAAATAACAGTTGAAAAAAGTAATTAACTAGATGTATTTCTGTGGATTATAATATTTTTTATAATGTATTATTACTATTATTGTTGTCATTAATTTATATATATATATATATATATATATATATATATATATATATATATATATATATATATATATATATATATATATATATATATATATATATATATATATAGAGAGAGAGAGAGAGAGAGAGAGAGAGAGAATTATTTTTGAGAGGCTATTTGAATTTTTTATCAGTTATAATGTCCATAAAGCAGTGAAACATAAAGAATATCTTACAAAAATAATTTTTCCTGCAGCTAAAGTATTATTGTAATTCTTATAGAAATATATTTCTAATAAATTAAACATATTTATATATGAAGTTCAGTTAGGATTTACTAAACCTTGAGGGATTGAAAATATAGTTGGTTAGATGAAAATTGTTACTAAAATATTTTTAGAAAAATTACTTAATATTATTTTATATCAATCTTTGCTAAATATTTAATAAAGTAAAATGAGTTACTTTAATAAATATATGAAAAGAAATATATTTAATTAGAAGAATAGAAAATTTATAGATGAGAATGAAAATAATTGTAAGATTAAATATTCATAGAAGAGTTTTAAATATAGATAGAAATATAAATCATTGATGTTATCTATCTCTTATTTTATTAATATATAATTGATATTTTTAATAGAGTTTTGTTCAAATGAGATTAGAATTAACAATGGATATATAAGTGTTTGTTGCATTAGATTCTTTGATAAAAGTACTTGCAGATAAAATAAAATGAATTGAACAAAATGTTAAATAAAATTCATCAAGTTTTTAAAAATTTGGTAATGAAAATAAATTTAAAAAACATTAAAACAATAGATATAGGAGATTGACCATTCAATACAGAAGTTTTAGAGCAATTGAGTATTTTAAAATCATTAATTTAACAAAAAATGTTTTTTAGAAGTATACTGATAAGATTGTTGAGGTTTACTAAATGTTTTATATGAAATTAAGCTTTATATAAAAAAAAGATTAAAGACATTTTTTTAGAAAATATATGTACTATAATATATATTATATCAAATTTATTAAGCACAAGCAGATAATATTGTAATAACATGAAAGCTAAAACCTTCAACAGATAGCTTTAAACATGCTTATGTGACAGCCAATCAGATGCAATAATGACATCACATTGGCTGTCATATAAGCATGTTTAAAGCATATCTGTTGAAGGTTATAATATATATTGTAATGAATGATAATGATAATTATTTTTACTAGGTTACAAAAATGTAAAATTATTTTTAGACTTATTTTTTTGATTGTTCACTTGTCAGTAGTTTCAAAAAACATGATAAAAATATTTTTACAATCTTTTTAATAAATCTTTGTTATGAGTTCTTTAAATTATAGTATCAGTTATTAATATGAATAGAAAAAACCATGAAAAACAATATATAAAAATATTATGAACCAGAACTCAAATTTAGTTTAAATTTTTCCATTTCATATTGTTTTCACTCTTCTTATGTTGTTGTTGTTGTTATTATTATTATTATTATTATTATTATTATTATTATGATGATGATGATGATGATGATGATGATGATGATGATGATGATGATATTTCAATAATGTACTATATTGTCAACAAATGTTACATAATGTTTACATGCTTATTCCTTGGTTACAGTGGCAACATGATTTTTATACATCTGTTTTCACTTTGAGATTTTCATTGCTAATTACATAGGTATCAATGTGTTAATTTATAATATTCTTCTCATTGTCATCATTGTTTAATTTTTGTTGTCATTAGTGTGTGATCTTGTTATTGGTTAGAGTCCTTCCTTCAATCTCTTGTTCATATTCTGTTATTGACTCTGTTCATTGGTCATAAGTTTTAATTCATTGGTTAAGCTGTGTGAGTATCAACATTATTATTATTACTATTACTATTACTATCAGCTTCAGCAATATCGACATATAAATAAATAAATAAATAAATGTCAAATCTTATAACTGTATAGTAATAGATAATGTGACATTTCCAATAATAGTGAAAACAAAAAATACTTAATTGTAATTATTAATTAGAGAAAATATAACTTACTATTAAAAAATTTTCGGCTGAACGTTTTTGAGGAACCATGCCTCATACTCATAGCCTTCATGAAAAGTGTAATAAATATATGCAAATGTAAATATTCAAATAAGCTACTGTTACGTAGCCCATTTTTTCAAGATCTCGAAGCATGTGTCCTTTCTGTTAATGGCATGGATGTCTCTATTAATATAGAATGCCTCCTTTATTTTTCTCCTGTAATCACGTTCAGCCGAAAAAATTTTAATAGTAAGTTATATTTTCTCTAATTAATAATTACAATTAAGTATTTTTTGTTTTTACATATAAGGAGAAATTAAAACCATATTTATTAAATAATAGTGAAAGTGTAGGTTCCAATATTGCAATATTATTTTTTTTTTGATAAATCCTTTATAGTTAGGTAAACTTGCTTTTAAGTCAAAATAACTATGATATAATTTATAATTAATGGTGAGCAAAATCATAAGGCTATTAGAAATTCTTTACATCATAGAACTAAATTGTATGAGTTTCTTTTTATGCTTTTTTATATATAATTGCCATGTCTGTGTGTTTCTGTCTGTATGTCCACATTTTTGTAATTTGCTCTGACAGATTTTTTTAGTTTTAACAAAATAATAAGTCAAATTATTTTTTTTAAAATAATAAGTAATAACCTGTAGATTTATACTTTATTAAGGACTCATTTGCATAGAATTTGCATATTGTCTTTATATAATGATTTCAAAGAACAAGTCATAACTGGCTATGATTATGAGAAGTACATCTTCTTGAAAGCGCTCAGCCATTTAATTTATTTTTCTATTTGTTGTTACAGCTTTACATCATAAGTGTGATAGCATGATTTATATTATCATTTTTAAAATAATGTTTTTATATAAATAGTACAAGTTACTAAAAAGTAAGAAAACTAACAATGTCAGATAATTTGCCATTTTGGGGAAATATTAAGAGATCTTAAGAATCTTGACTTGTTCTGAAACAACTGAAAATTGCAGGAATAGTGTCATTTCATAAAAGCATTTGAGACTCAAATAAATCATAAAAATCAAAAAGACCTCAAATGCTTTTATGAAATGACAATATCCCTGCAATTTCCAATTGTTTTATAACATGTCTAGATTTTTAAGATCTCAGATATTTTCTATAAATAGCAAATTAACCAAGAATCATTATATTTCTACTTTTTAGTCAGATTACTTAGTTAGTTTTCTATTTTTTAGTTAGCTAATAGTAACATTTTTTTTACATATTTTTCATAGCAAGCCATAAATATTTTATAACAATGCCAGATAATTGCATTTTACTTGCTATATTTGTTCATTGGATACAAAGATTTATAGGCTTTCATATTTAAACTTTTTCTTAAATGAATGTGATTAAATAAAAACTTGGAACTTTAATATGATAAAGAGAATTATTAATAAATTAGAGTATCTGTATTCTATTTGTTATTGTAATCTATTCCTATTTAAACACATTCAAAGCTAGCTGAAAAAATATTCTAAAAGAAAGTACATGACTATATATGTATGTGTGTATTTAATTATACATTGCTAGAACAAATTGTTATTGATTACACTTTTTTTCAGAATCATATATAATTTATAAAGATAAATAAAATGTATTTATAATTATAAAGAATTACAATGAGGAAGATAATTTTGTCAAATTATTATACAGTTCCATTTTTGGCATAGCTATTAAAATTTTACAAAGCAACTGGAGATTTTTAATTAACATATTATTGATACAAAACAAAATCTTACAGTTAGAGATAAGTAAAATTAAGTGCGTGCTAATAGCTCTAAACAAGCTTTTTTTTTTATTTATGATAAATGCTACTACAAGAGAAGGCATTCAAATCATTTTTATCTTGGATTGTCCCCATCCCCAGACCGGTTTTGACCTATGGGTCTCTTCAGTGAGGAGTTGGGACATTAGATTTAAAAAACCAACTCAAGCAAAGCATTTATCTAAAAGTTAATTGTTAGAAGAAGATCTGAAACTTTTAGACATCTACATGTCTTTAAAGTCAGCTCTCCAACTGAAAAAATCATATGGGCCTGAACTTAATTCAGATACTCCATATATTAGTAGGCTTAGCCCTTTAATTTAGCTAAAGCCACAACAGCAAAATAATAATAGTAATAATAACAAGTCAGATGTCACATGACTTATATATAGCTTGCACTTACAAATATGTAAAATTAAGAGCGTGCTAATAGCTCTAAACAAGCTTTTTTTTATTTATGATAAATGCTACTACAAGAGAAGGCATTCAAATCATTTTTATCTTGGATTGTCCCCATCCCCAGACTGGTTTCGATCTATGGGTCTCTTCAGTGAGGAGTTGGGACATTAGATTTAAAAAACCAACTCAAGCAAAGCACAAATATATGGCAAATAATATATAATAAGACCATAATATATGCATTCTTACAAAATATGTTTTTAAGAAATTATGTTTTGAAAAAAAAAATGTTCACAGAGATTATAAATGGTAAACATTACTTTTATCTGGCTGAAACATACATGCCCTGGTACAATAAATTTGAACTATAATGCATAGTTCTCAGCCATACATATAATAAATTCCACATCATTATTGTAAAGAGACCTGAATGAGAATTCCTGCAGCTAAGACAAAAATAGGGCATTTTTTGTACCAAATTGCCATTTTAGCTTATATTTTCATGCATTGACATAATCTGCATTTCCATCTAACATCTTCTGCAATTCAGCATATGTCATCAGTGAATAGACTCTGTTCATTACAGTGCTGACATAAAACATTGTTTTAAAAGCCATCTCCTCACTAACCATTTCATTCCCAATCCAGAGTTTGAAGTTCCTCCATCAATTGTCATGAATGCCAAGATTATGCACAAATAGCCAGAAGATCTAACATTTCATTTATTGGACTAATAAGTGTTACATAATTTATACATGCCATAGTCTTATTGTAGTTAGTCATGAAGTAATGCAATTCTCACATAAATTCTCTGAATGGATTTCAAACATCAAATAGTGTAGTATAATTACTTTATCAAAGTACCAACTTTATAACTACAGATATTGTTAAAGGACTAAGTTTACAACTACAGGGGAAAAATAACAAAATAATATTTAAAAAAAAAGTTCTTACTTATTCAGCCAGAATACATATGTTTCAGCCTACTATATGTACTGTTTACCTTATATATATTAAATGTTTTCTTTATTGCTCTATATAACAAAAACATGTTTTGTCTCACAAACTCAGTTTTTTATATGTATTATTTATGTCTCATACTTCTAATCAGTGACAACATTGCATAGCTATTTGCCATTTGCTATGATACTGTTGTGAATGGAAATGGCAATAAAGAACAAAGATATATGTCAAGCTTTGTTAGCTGAGATGTCATCACAGTCGCCTTGCAAGCATGTAGTTGGTTGCAGATGGTTGTGGATTCATGTCCCAGCCGATGCTATGACATATGAAAAAAAAAAAAAAAGATATTAGTTGTAGAATTTTTTCAATTTTTTGAAGTGTGCTCATTCTTTATATATATATATGCTTGTTTCAGAGAAAGTTTTACTTTTAATGAACATTTCTCTTATTACAAAAACAACAATGTATGTATTTGGGAAAATTTATGATTTTCAGTCTTACAAAATCTAAAGCAATGGCTTAATACTAATAGAAATGTTATCAACATTGAAGTCAAGAAAATCTATTCTTAGTTTCAACTGAAATGTTAATTTTTTTTAAAAAATCTTAAATAAGATTTATATATGTGTGTATCTAAGGTAACACAAGTTCTCAGTAATAAAATCAATAACAATATTAATGAAACCAAGGGAAAGTACTAATATATAAAGATGTGATAATTATTTATGAAGGAGCATCAATCTCTTGACTTTTTTTTTCAGTCTTGTTATTTTATTTTGACATCATCTGCTGGATATTTTGTTTTATACATATTGACAAGATCTATTGTAAATTCATAGTCTAATATACATGGATATTAGCATCTTATAATGGATAGAGTAATGATTACTCCCTTAATGGAATTATGACAGCAAAACTAAATGGTTCCTTTAAAAATTAAAGTCTAACTATGTATATTATGTAATAATTATCTAGATGGATTATCATTGTCCAACATTCTGGATGTGAAGTCACATTATATTCTAATGACAATAAGTTTCTTTTAATACCTTCAGATCATTGTGTTTATTTATTGGATAATTATCAAGGCTTGTGAACATTAAAATGTAACTAGATTATAGTCATTGAATAATCTCACCCATTGAAAAGTACTAAATTCTATGTTGAAATTTTATTATATTCATTTTGAAAGTAGCTCAGTATTTATATTTGATTTTTAAGACAAATAAATGAACATAAACAAAACTAAAGGAAAATAACAATAATAACTATTCCAAATTATAAGTAATTATCCATTGAATAGTATAATAAATAACTTGTTTAGAGTGTCTGGTATAATAATAATAATAATAATAATAATAATAATAATAATAATAATAATAATAATAATAATAATAATAATAATAATAATAATAATAATAATAATAATAATAATAATAATAATAATAATAATAATAATAATAATAATAATAATAATAATAATAATAATAATAATAATAATAATAATAATAATAATAATAATAATAATAATAATAATAATAATAATAATAAAATAATAATAATAATAATAATAATAATAATAATAATAATAATAATAATAATAATAATAATAATAATAATAATAATAATAATAATAATAATAATAATAATAATAATAATAATAATAATAATAATAATAATAATAATAATAATAATAATAATAATAATAATAATAATAATAATAATAAATAATAATAATAATAATAATAATAATAATAATAAAATAAAATAATAATAATAATAATAATAATAATAAAATAAGTCAAAATAAGATGAAGAATTCTTATTTTATCTTTGTTTAATGAGAGTTAAATTATAAATACATATATTTTCTCCTGGTTATAAAAGATAATTTCATTGTTCTAACATCATCACAGATCCAAACACTTATACAGGTGTTTCATTTTGAAACCTCATTTGTTTATAATATCATTAATTTGATATTTATCTATCATTTACTTATTGTAAATAAATTACTTTTGCTATTACGTTGAATCCTGAATATTATTTACTCAATAAATTGAGACTACTAATTGGAAATAGTACATATATAGATCAATAAAGTTTAAGTAATACATAATTTAAACCTTAATATCTCATATGTATATAAATCAGTTTGTATTTAAATTGTTATTCCAGATTTACATTATTTAATAAAAGCTAGCCTTTCTTACTGACTAATTTATTATGAAAATGTATTGGTATAATTTAGGATCCCAAACATAAAACATTTATTTATTTCATGTATATTAATTTTTTATTATCAAATTTGATTTTAATTAAATAGAATTTCTATCTCATGGGCAACCATACTATTTTTTTTATGTGTCAATGCATCGATCAGGAAGCGAACCTGCGAACATGAGACAACTGCTTATAAGGCAGCTGTGCTGACCACTTGGCCACCAACGCTTGTCAACCCATTTATATTGATAAAATAAATATATAGCAGAGTTTCAGCCAAGTCACACTGATTATCAACTGGAAAATAACTATATATATATATCATCAATAAATATATATTTATTAATAATAAGTATATATATATATAAATTAATAATAATTGCTCATAAAAAGTCTTTTGAACACATAGTTTTTTATAGATGATATATGATTTATTTTGTATATTGTTATTTTTTGAAGTTATTCTATTTTACTGTATTGTTTTATTATTATTTTATTTTCATTATAGAACCCTAGAAGGTATTCTATCTGCAATAATTAGTTTCTGTTTTTTTTTTTTTTTTTTATGTGTCATAGCATCGGCCGGGAGGCGAACCCACAACCGTCTGCAACCAACTACTTGCTTGCAGGGCAGCTACGATGACCTCTCAGAATAATTAGTTAATGTTAAATTAGATGCTTAACATTTGAAAATCCCACAAAACCGTGTACTGAAAAAAAACTTTTATGTGTAATTATTATTAATACCTCAGGGTGGCCTTTGAGCATTCCATCATCAGATTTTCAATTGGATGGACGGTTGAAGAGTTGGAGTGTGGAGTAGATTGAATCCTGTCCATTAAAGTATGAGGTTTGGCTATCTTAATATATATCTGAGCACTTATAGCATATATGTGTAGAGATGGTAATCTGGACCAACTGATGATTGCTGATTTAGCATGAAATACGCTATTGGTGATTATTTATCTTTTCAATATATTGTGTTCAAGTATATCAGTGTTATGAGATAGTGTGGAGAATGGTGGGTTGCGTGAAAGTCTGTGCTCATATACCCTATATATTATATAGTAGTTGTATATGATTTATTTTTATTTATTATAATTTAAATGTTAAAAAAAAGTATAAAATAAAAAAGTTGTTCAATTAAAAATAAACAAATAATATTTTAATTATTTTTATGATGGAATAATATCATCAATATTATTAACTGGAATAAAAAAAGCCAGATATGTTAGAAGAAAAAATAACACAATGCAATGATAGATTCAAATTTGAGTAAATAAAATTTATATTTTTTGAAGGTTCTAATCACATTTATATTTTTTCTTTCAAATGGATGTCCATAGTTAACCTGGTTAACGTCTTATATTGGATGGTAAATATTTTATTCTCCAGCTACTTTTAGTTAAGGAGGGAAGGGGACACAGATAAAATTATACTCAAACCTTTCCTCTCCCAAAATTTAATGAAAATAATGCTGATTTTGTCTCCTTTACTGTTTTTCTGTGGGGACTTCTAGAAAGATCTTTATTCCACAGTACTTATTTAAATTACTGATAGTGAGAGGTATGAGGGCTGGTTTATGATTCAAAAATTGGTCAATAAACTTTCTTATGTTTTTTATTATCATAAACTAGTCATTTTTTTTACTTTTATTTTAACAATCCACTACACTGATATTGGATTATTTTAAAAATTGACTCTATCAATATTCCTCACTGCTGTAAATCAGCAAACATATTTCATTAATTATATCATATCCATATTTTATTTATACATTATTAATGATTTATATCCAATAAAGTATATACATACCATTTTATGTTAAAATATCTTTATGGGTTTGTCTGTGGGTATACATTTGTTTGTAGTATTATGCTGACATTTTAAATGGATTCCATTCCCTACTTTCCATTTAGAACAGGTTAATGAGTAATGTCATATAAATGGCTGAAAATCAGTTTTGGCTTCTAGAAATTGACTCTATCAATCTTCCTCAGTGCTGTAAATCAGCAAATATATGTCATTAATTATATAACATCTATATTTTATATATACATTATTAATGATTTATATCCAATAAATTATATAATATGATTTTATGTTAAAATATATTTACGGATTTGTCTGTGGGTAGACATTTGCTTGTGGCATTATGCTGACATTTCAAATGGATTTCATTCCCTACATTCTGTGTAGAACAGGTTAACGAGTGATGTCATATAAATGGCTGAAAATCATTTTTAGCCTCTTAATATTCTGGATTGACTGTCCTTATTAAAACATTGATATCATGCTAATATTGTTAACAAGCATATGTCATCATCATCATCAACCATTATCAATCCACTGCAGAATGAAGGTCTTTTCAACTTCAATCAATCTTCTCTGATCTTTAGCTTATCTTCTTCTTATCATCCCTGCACACTTTTTATTTCATCCACTCTTTCTGGGTCTTTTACAATCTCTTGGAATCCAGTTTAAGATTTCAATTATCCATCTATTATCATCTCTTCTAGCAATATGTCCAGCACAATTCCACTTGTCTTTTAATTTTTTCAGTGAAGTCAGTAACACCTGTTTGTTCTCTTACACATATATTTCATTTTCAATCTCTTCTTGTTAGTCCTAACATGCATTTCTCCATACTTCTTTGAGTGGTCTGATATCTCTTCTATTAAGTGTCCAAGTCTCAAATCCATAAGTAAAAACTGGTAAAACACATTTATTAAAAATCTTTCTCTTCAAACACATAGGCATATTTTATTTTAGTATCAAGTTATTTATATCAAAAGCACTCTAACCAATTTTAATTCTATGATTAATTTCATCCATTATGTTATCATCTGTATTAATAATCTGACCAAGGTATTTGTAGCTGTTAACTTCTTCTAACTTATCATAATCAATATTTATTTTCATATTTTGGTATAAAGCTAAATCAAAGACATCATTTTATAACTTTTATTTAAGAAAATGTTCATTTTAATATATTTTTGTATCTATATATATATATATAATTTCTTTTTAAACTAAATATGCAAATATATACATACATATCCATATCTTTATATTTTGATTAATTGTAATGTATTATAAATATTAATAAACTTTTTATGGCTAAAATTAGTAAAATGATATCTAATTAACTAACCAAACTATGTATTTATCTATTCATATATGTACATAAATACAATTGATTAATATTATTTGATTAATTGAATTTTGTACTCAATTTATTTATTATAAGGTTATTGATAATTTATATATATACAACATACATATATTTGAGTATCAAATACAAATATAAAGATATGTCAAATATTTCTCTATTCAAATATCATCTCTTTATTTATAGAAAAGGTATATAGTATATGTAAATGTAGTCATGTGATATAATTAATATAATGTATTTGTCAATTATAACTCAGAAGAATTCAATTAATCAGTCTAAATTGCAAAACAAAGATAATAAAATAAGATACATAGTTAGATTAAAAGTGCAAGAAAAAATATATTAATTTATTATGCATAAAAAACAACTGAAAAAGTTAATATTTAATAATGCAATATCACAGTTATTATTTTTATATAAAAAAAGTTAATATAGTTGCAATCAAAAGAGTTTTAAAAGAAAATTTTAATCTTTATTGTATCTAAAGTTTAACGGATTGTCTGGAATAAAAGGATTTCCAATACATTAGATGTTCTTTTCCCCAAATTGCAGTTCGCAATTAGAGAAAAAGATAAAATATGCAGTCGGTTGGACATGTTTTATTGATGCTGTAAAATTACTTGAAACAATGAATCAAGATACTTTGATAGACATTTTGAAACGAAAAAGTGCACAGACTAAAAAAATGAGATGATTATAAAAAAAATTATAAAAGGCAAATTTGTTAATTGTCTATTTATATTTAAATTTTCTCCAAATGCAGTTATTAATTAAAATTTATAGATATATATTTGATATTTAAATACATGTATAATGTCTATACTAAACTTAATGTAATTATAAGAGACTTGAACTTAGACTTTCAAATTCCCACCACTATCCAATACATCTTATACAACTGATGCACGTGACAACATACATGTGAAAAATAAAAATGATCTCCAATATATTTCATGCTGAACTAGCACTCATTAGTTGGTCCAGATCACCATCTTCCACACATATATACAATTATTGCTCAGTTTATATTAAAACAGCAAATGTTTAAACTTTAATGAACAAGTTTCAATCTTCTCCACTTTCCAACTCTTCCACCATCATCAAGGGCTTAGAGTATTTCATCCTCAGACGTTCAGTGATATGAATGACTGAAGAGCTGGAGAGATGAGAAAATTAAAGCTTGTTTATTAAACTTTAAAGATTTGCTATCTTAATATAAACTGAGTAACGAATGTATATATGTGTGGGAGCTGGCGATCTGAACCAACTGATGAGTGCTGATTCTGCATGAAATATGCATATTGGAGATCATTTAGCTTTTTCACAAATATGTGGCCATATGAATCAGTTGTATAAGATAGTTTGGATAGCTGTGGAGAGTTTGACATTCAGATTTCATATCCCTCATAAGATATATATTTAATTAAATTTTTGATGATTACATTGCTTAGTAATATAATCTAAATATAAACGATATCTGAAAAGAAATATTTTGCTCAGTTTAAATAATTTATTTTAATTAATTAAACAATTTTTATTTATTCATCGATTATTATTTTGAATATTTGTCCAAAAACATTAGATACTAGTCTAAAAGATAATATAATAAAATCAATATTACTGAATACTGCTTTATTTAATCTTCCCTTTGCTATTCATAAACTACTTCTTACCACAGACTGTGTTTACCTAAAGTACCTCAGCATGCCTTTTATCACACAACTAGTGAAAGTTTATAAATGTATTCATTTAAAACCATATTTTAGCTATAGTTTTGGTCAATATCAGGAAATATTATATTTAAAATAAGCTATGATTGCAGGGTAGCAAAAATTGTTATAAGAGAAAGTAATTTGTCCAACTATTACAATAGTGGGTCAAATTGCAAAATAATCGGAAAAGCTACATAATTGTGTGTGTATATAGATATATATTACATTTAATTAAACAAATAATGATTGTATTTAAATTTAAATAGATTTTACATGAAATTTGGGATCATATCTAAGCAATTATAGGTTTACTTCATTCTTTTTATTTTAGAAAAGAGGGATTTTTTGACAAAATTAAAATAATGAAATAATGGGTGAATTTATTCTTGGTATTGTACCACTAGTGAATATATATGTTACAAAAACATCTATAGCGTTACATGTTACATAATTTTTAAAATTATATATGATTAGTTTTAAGATTTTAAAAATGTAATTTTCTAAAATAAAAAGATTTAAAAGTCATTCTCTCCTTTTTAAAATAGTTAAATAAAATCATTAAAAATAAACAAATGTAAAATAAAATTTGTTATAAAAAAAACTTTTGTGAAAATACCTCATTGGCTTTGGAGTGCAATTAAGATTGCAAGATTCTTGGACAATAAGATATTAGATTAATCTAAGCAAAAGATTAGATTAATGTGAAATATAAAAATCAATTAATTAAAAAAATGTAAAAATTTATTAAAAATATAGTATTGAGTGTGATAAACATTAAAAACTATGGAAGACAATGGAAGAGAAAAAAGTATTGACGTTCCATCTTGGTTATTGTTTTTCAGTTGGGTTCATGTTATTGCTATACAGTCGGATAGCTATCAGTACAGACAGAATTCAGAATACAGAGTCAGAGTTTGGAAAACTATAAGTGCAGAATCAGACAAGTTATTACTGTTGTGGATCACTTTAGTGCAGACACTACTGAAATAGCAACATACATTGCTAAAACTCCAGTACTATGTCAAATCAACTGTGGTCACCTGAACCAATGCCCAAAACAAATGCCTAGATAGTGAATCATTGCTGCCATTAATCCATCTCTTCCATTGTTTATCCAAAGAGCAGAAGACAAGCCTTGAAAACCATTCATGGAGAAACCCGAGGCCAACTAGTTGGAAAATAAAACCAAATGGAAACCAAAACCATTGGACAATCCACACAAAATGAAAACTTGGGTAAATATACTTTTAAATAGCTGTGTACACAATTAAATTTTAAATGAAATGAACTTTAACAGACTATTATAACTATAACCTACAGTTATCATTTATATTTTTTGTGTAAAATTTATTTTTATATTATATTAAATATATTTGTGCTAACTAAATAATAATGTTTGCTTAATTGGTATTTTATCTATTCTCTCACTCTCTCTCTCTCTCTCTCTCTCATGTCACTGCATCACCAGTAAATTAGCATAGAGTTATTTTTTTAATGTGTTAAATAAAAGTGCTGGTTCCTGAGACAAAGTATTAGCTAGTTGTAGGATATTTCAAGTGTTGAATTGTGTACCTGTCATCCAAAGCATGCTGACGATATAACCTATGGTTAGATGGCATCTGAGGTTGATCCTCAAATCAAATAAAATGCTTTGTATGGCAGGGGCTTGAATCTAGAACTTGAAGTGGGCCACTGTCTGGAAATGTGATCATATTATGTTTTGCATAGTTCGATCTGAATTTAGGTATCATTGATGGCTCTGCTATCAAAGGTATTCTCCCCTTTGTTTGAAGGATAAAAGAGGAGATTTAAACCCAATTATATAATATCTTTCAGTGGACCTGGTTCAGTATAAAGTGAATAGATGTAGTATAAAAATAAATGAGTAAAAGATTATGCATCAATCTTCTATGGCCACTACTAATATGGATTCTAAATTTTATAAGAATGATAATATTAAACTTTAAATAAAAAATACTCTTACCATATCTACCTTTTATATACATAAGATTTTATTAAAAATAATTAACATAAAATAAAATGTAATATTTACTGAGACTATAACCTCGATAATATGCGTATAAAATGCGATAGTAGGGACCTCTACAGGTGTGAAATTATAAAAATGATGGTAAAATAATAAATTCAGAAGGATGTATAGATTTGACAAATATATATATATCTTTTTTATTGCATATCAGGCCAACATTAGCATATTAATTTTTTTAATTCACATCTAAAGCAATGGCTTATATTTTATCACCTAAGACAGCAATAAATATAATTTTTGGTGTGTATAAAAATAAGTCCTTATGTGTAATTTTTTAATGTATTTGTTAAAGAAAATGTATTTATTTGGTGTAGTTTTATAATTATATATTTTGAAATTAAAATAAAAAATTATATATTTATACATTAAAATGTTTTCATAAAAAATAAAAAACGTTTAAAATGTATTGTTTATATATAAAAAAAAACATTAGAATGATATACTTCAAATTTATTAGCATATGATGAGTTTCTAGAAAAATGAAATGATGTTGAAAAACTAAGTAGTAGGTATTCGTAAAAGTCACATTCATTTGGCTTATGTGCCTTGCATGATTTAAGGCAATAGAGAAGTTATGATTCATGGCTTGTGGTCTAAAGTCTGATACAGTCTTCATATGAAACCCTGAGCAACAAACAATTTTATTAAACAATTTTATTATTTACTTATTAGAATAGAGTAAGTAATAGGTGCTTATATTATTTATTTTTCCAATAGAAAATAATTCAAAAAACACTTTTTCTATTAGCCAAAATACATTTATGATTCAGGCAACTGTTTAGAGAAAGTGAATAAGTAATACAAAAAAAGAAAAGTAAGAAGAGCAATGACCAATCAAACCCAGTAAGACATAAAAAAATACATTTTAATGTAGTGATTTATAAAATTGAAAGAATAGTAGGAAATAGAAAGAGAGGGATGGCAAAAAAATGAGGAAGAGAGCAAAAGAAACTGAGAAACAAATGTTTGATAAATTTAAGATTGGATTATGAGCACCAATTTATTATGTGCTCAAGGTCATTTTGAATGCCAGAGAGAACAAAATCATTGCTGACCCAACAAAATAATAAAAATATTAGATAATACCCCAAAATTAATTATAAAATGTCCCAGATTTTTATCCAGTCTGTACAATTTTCATCATTTTAAAAAATAAATAAAATAGAAATATTGTAGAAGTAAGCTGTTCCCATTATTTTGTACCCAAAATCAATTACTCAACTAACACAAAAAGTGCTTGTCAAGTGTATGGAAAAATAAATTACTAAACCCATATGAAACCATGACAAAAAAAGTTATTAAATAAACATTATTAATGTCTACTACAAACAAAACACTATGAATATTATTAATAGTTTTTATTAGTCATTCATTAGACAAAAGATTATACAATAATTAATAATGTTCCTGTAGTTTAATTTTTACTTTACCACTCTCATTCAAAATAAGGACTGGTTTCTATCCACTTTAAACACCTTATGGAGGGATGCAACTACATACATATGACTAAAGACATGTAAAAAAGATCTATGATCCCTAAGTTGTGCATTATGTGCTGAGCCAGCAATCATCAGTTGATCCAGACTACAATCTCTTACACATACTTTTCTCAATGTTCATTATATGTATATAATATTTAAATACATGTATATTGTCTATACTAAACTTAATGTAATTAGAAGGAACACGAACTCATTAAAATTTGAAGACTTGTTATCATAATATAAAATTAGCACTGATTGTTATATGTGTGGAAGATTGTGATCTGGATTAACTCATGAGTACTTGTTCAACAAAAATATGTATATTGGAGATTATTTAACCTTTTCACATGTATGTGTCTATGGGTATCAGTTGTATAAGATGGAGAGAATAGCTATAGGGAGTTTGAAAGTCTGACATCAAGTCTCTTGTAATATATATATATATATATATATATATATATATATATTTTACATAGACTTGATGTATTTAATATATATATATATATATATATATATATATATATATATATATATATATATATATATTAGTACAGGATATTTGTTAAGTGTCAGACATACTGCCCTCATAATTTTCAAACAAATTATCACTTAACAAAAATAAATGTTACATGTATTAAAGTTACATGTATAGGTATATGTTATAGAGAAAGAGGATAGAAAAGATTTTAAAAGAATATAAAATAGGATGGTAAATATGTTAAAGATATTATATGAATTGAAAAGGTTAGGAAATATTTTTTTAAAAATTTAAAAGTTTGATAGGAATTTAATAATTTTATATAAAGTAATGTATTTTAATGGGTTGTATTTTTATGTGTGTTCAAATTTTGTAGATCTGATGAAGACTGCATGGTACAGTTGAAACTATAATCAATAATAAAAGTTTTTTTGCTGAAAAGTGAAAGCGTGTATGAAAGTCAATATTATTAACAAAAGTATATTAATATTTTTTATTATTCATTCATTAAATTAAAAATTATCCATTAATGAATAATATTTTTGTTGTTTCTACATCACTCTCACACAAAGTAGTGACTCTTTCTATCCATTTTTAACATCTTATGGAGAGGTCCAATTACAAACATATGATTAAAGACATGTGAAAGAGATCTATGATCCCCATAAAAACATATATATATATAATACAAAAACATAAAACAATACAATACTAGATAAAAATCCAAATTTTTCCAAAATCCTTACACGACCATGGCTTCTCAAATGGAAATCAAACTAAAAAAGCAGCATATATATATATATACAAAATAAACAAACCATCCCATAATTCATTTCAAAAGCTAACTTCCCTTTACATCAAAAGTTGTCTTCATAAGATTGATAACCTCAGATTCAAGAAGTTTTATCATTAAAGTTTCCTTTACTCTATTCTTTAATTCATTTTTTTCATAAAAAGCATCTTTTGATATAAAGGAAAGTTGGTTTTTGAAATGAATTATGGGAAGGTTTGTTTGTTTTGTATGTATGTATATATATATGCTGCTTCTTTAGTTTGATTTTCACTTAAGAAAGTCTATTTGTTTAGTAGATAAAATCATGGTCATGTAAGGATTTTGATAAAATTTGGATTTTTATCTAGTATTGTATTCTTTTATAGTTTTGTATTCTATTTATTACTAGTATAGTGTTAGGCAGTTTTGAATTTTATGTATATAATAAATGTAATATATAGGGTATATGAGCAAAGACTTTCACATGACCCAACACTCTCCCCTCTATCTCAAAACACTGATACCCTTGAACACATATATGTTGAAAAGACATATGTGTTCAAGTGTATCAGTGTTATGACATAGAGTGGAGAGTGGTGAGTCGTGTGAACGTCTGTGCTCATATACCCTATATATTACATATATAGACACAGGTATATAATAAACCTGTGTTTCGGTTATTATATATAATAAATGGTAAAATGAAAATATTTTAATTCTATTACTAATATGTGGCAGTAAAATGTAATAAAAATGTAAACAGTTCCATTATCAAAAAAAAATTAATTAAATTCTCAAAATATCACAACAAAATCCAGAAAAAAATAATAAAAACCATGCTCTAAAATAAAAGTATTTAAATTTTATAATTAACAAGCATTACATTTTAAATGTTATCAAAGGTTCAATCATAGGTACAATATTAAAATTATAACATGTAAGCAGAATACACAAAAAGGCATGAATAAACATAAAAGATTCATTTACAAAAAAAATATTAATCAAAACAATATGGATATTACATTAAAGGATAAAAAAAATAATCAAAATTTTGATACAATATTTATTGTTTAGCAAATATTAAAATTTAACAAAATAAATAACTGCATATGTGGAAAAAGCATATTAAAATTACTTTTACAATGAAATGAACATGGTTAAAAAATTAAAACCAATAAAAAAAATCAATATCAGTGTCAAGATATGAATATAGAAGAATTTCTAAAAAATCAGTGAAATATAATGAGAATTATGAGAAATCTTGAAAACTGGATAAAAATCATTTTCAAAAGTTGATTCAAATTGACTGATCATTTTTACAAAAACAGAGGTAATTTAAAAGGTACAGTACAGTATATTACAAAAAGTAAATAATGAAAGGGGGGGGGTTATAGCTGATCATAAATGGAAATAGTTAAATTTTATTTATGCTTCTTTCATCACATGGTATATGATTAGAAAATTAGGGAGAGTTAATGCAGTGTATTCATGCTGGAAGTTAATAACTAATGTGTTAGTATTTGAGTTTAAAGTTTATATTTGAGTTTAAATGTTAAATAATAATTTATAGCCGCATAAATTTATTGATAGCAATCTTTAACATATATTTACCATTTAAATAACTTCAAATAAGAGTGTTCAAGAAATGTCACTCTTGAAATCAAATTGTAATAGTAAATTGTGGTTAATGAAGGCATGCAAGACAAGAATCTGTCCCACTGATGAAGGTTAATTCTGCAAGAAATGCATCTTTATGGTTGATTTACTTTTTATATATGTCTTAGTCCATATGTTGTTAATATTTGTAGAGTTGAAACTTTTATAGTGTGTATTTAAAAAAATGGGAGTTAGGAAAAAAATGATAGTATATGTAAAAAATATTAATAATTTTTATTAGTCACTGTCCATTTAAGGAATTATATTTCTGTAGTGTAATTTTCAGCACACCATTCTCACGCAAGTTAAGATATCTCTCCACAGTGTGCTAAAAGGGGATAGAAACTAGTTCCTACCTTGTGTGAGAATGTGTACTGAAAATTACACTTTATAAATATTATTCATTATATGTAAAATATATTTGAACCTGCAACACAATGAAGAAAAACATTTTGTAAATTATATGACAATATTGCACTCAATTTGTATAAAAACTGCATTTTTCTAATCTAAAGTTTAGAGTAAATGACCTATTGTTTAGTAGATATATAATTTTACATTAACATTAATGTATTTATGTTATATATAACACACATAATGAACATTTACATCTATACAATATTGTATTTTTTTTATTTATCTTTTTCAGTTATTATTTAAAATAAATCGTTTTTAGGGCATGACCATGTAAGCTTTTTCACCTCCAGCTTTGACAAAAATTTTAAACCACCATTTGGATAATTGAGCATTTGTTGTTTTCTGTCAAAACAAAATACTTTACATTTTTTACACCTTTTTTTCCTTTTTAAAGACAAAAAGAGTGAGTGTATAATTGTATCTTTTTAAACTACGTTTATAAATAAAAAGAAAGAGAGAATGAGAAATTGTCTATCTTTTTTAATTTTTATTTGAAATTAAAAAAAGTCAAAGCATATTTGTGATAATTTATAGTACTACTGCATTATTTTAACACTGGAAAAACAGTTTCAGGTTTCAGATATTCTTTTCAAGATTGATGATAACAACATACCGATTTTGTTGTATCAATTAATCTTTGCCAAATTTTATTATTTTTATTTCTTATTTACAGTTCTTTTTATATACCTACAATGAATTATCATTAATAATTTGTTTTAATATAAATAAGTCAATTTTCTACGATTATATAGAAATAACATTAATAGCTAATAATTTTTTGCTTGATAATAAATCGAACTCAGACTTTCACACGATCCACTACTCTCAGTGCCATCTCATATTGCTGACCCTCCTGATCACACACATATCTTTTCAACATGTGTGTGATCATGTGGGTCAGCAATATGAGATGGCACTGAGAGTGGTGGATCGTGTGAAAGTCTGAGTTCGAATCCCGCATATATTACATATATAAATGCAGGTTTAAGCCTGTTCAACGTATTGATAATAAATCATAACTTATATACCCTAAGCAGTTGTATTAGAATTAAAAGCAGTTTTCTATTGAACAGAAACTTCTATCTGATTCTAAGATTAAGTAAAGTAAAATAAAACCATGATCCACCAGGTAAAAAAAAAACTGCTGTTCTAAATTATTTCATGCCTTAAAATCACATTCAGTTTTTATAACAACCAAAAGATCTGAGCTTCCAGTTCACGACTGCTCAATGATAAAAGCTAGAAGCTAGTCTGAGAATTTTGGATAAAAAGACACTGGATAAAAATTAAAATATGGGAAGGGGGGATTTGTTACAGTTTAATTTTCAAAGGTCTTTTATTAACATTTCGGTTCTTTTTTTACCTTTGTGCTGCATTGAATTACATTTAAATTTAGTCATGTTATCATGTTTTACATTAGAGTTAAGCATACTTATTTTTATTAATTCTTTCCCTCCCTGTCCTCCATTTTAAAACCATGATGAAAATTGTTATTATTTATAAGTTATCATATTATAAACTTGATTGTTATTTTATTAATGACCATTCATTATCTTTTAATCTCTTTGTTTTATGGATTCTAATTTATTAATAAATACACTTGTGTGCCTTCCATAGTTTTTATTGTAAAGATGTAGCATAAAAACAAACCCAAGAATGTAGCATTAAAAACAAACTCGAGTTCCTCCATTTTTTTTTCAAAATATTATTAGCTTGTATTCTTATAGCCCTCTTTTCATTCTCATTGACATAAATGTATATCTTAGGTCATCTATGGTTGGCTTACAACTGAAATACATGGCAGATACTGTTTTGACATGTGCATAACATCTTGTGTGTAACTATCTCTTTAATACCCTTATAGCTGAGTCTGTTTTCAAGGAAGATAACATCACAGACCACCTCTTTGTAGAGATTAAAAAGAAAGTGTGTAGCTCTTGAACTATGTCAAAAAAATTTATTGCTTCTAAACGGCAATCTATAGGAGCATGGCCAACAAAATTTAGTGAATGTCAGACACATGGAATATATATATATATAATATTCTTATTTAACTCAAAGATGTTTTATTGCATTCTACTGTATGTACAGGCCAAATTTGCTGCACTATTATATGACTGCCCTTGGCATTTACTGAAATCAACTTTGTAGTTCATACTTAGATAAATTACCTCCATAACCACCATACCTTCACTATGATTTTCCAACTCTAGGAAAATTAGAAAGCATTCAACATGTAAATCATCATCAGGTGATGCATAACTTATAATAGTTAATTGACCCACATGGGAAAGATCTGGTATAGAGTCTACAGACAAACTTAAATAATCTCCTTTTCTCAGATCACCCAAATTTGGGTAATCCTGACTTTTAGCATCCCGAACAATTCGCCCTCTATTTTTAAAAAAATTAACTAACTACTTTTTCACACCTAAAAAAAAAAGTGTATGTAACTATATCCAAGTGTAAATGCTAATAAAAAAAGATTAAAAAAAATACTTACATTTACATGCGTATTTTTCACGTATAGCGGTCTTTGCTGTATATAGAACTGTAAATAAATGACGTATATTAACTGTAAATGTTTTTCTGTAAAGAAGAATAAATAACAAGAAAAGAAACTTACATTTTTAGGAGTAATTGGAAACCACACAAGCGAGGAAATGCACGAAAAGGTCGTCGCGTGCGTGCAGATTTCTGAAAGAAAATTCCTGCAGGTAGGATGAGAACAAAGGTGTGCTCATCCCAAATTGGTATTTTAGCTTATGCTTTGCAACAGAGTGGACATAGGCAGAATTCCACGCGGTCAAGCAAAAGTAGTTCAGAATTTGTCACGTGTCAAAAAAACAATTCACATTTAGGATCCGGGTGTCGAACTCTGTCATTCTATATATGTAATTTCAGAGTATATGTAACTATAAATTTATTTTTTACACGAACATCAATAAATCAAATGGATGTAATTGCAGAGTATATGTAACTATAAATGTCTTTTTTACATGAAGATGAATAAATAAAATGGATGTAACAAAACTTAATTTTTTAGGCTCTATTTAGTCTCACGCAAAGTTGCTATAAAAATTATGAACTACTGTACTTTGGTCATTTGTGACACGTGACAAATTCTGAACTACTTTTGCTTGACCGCGTGGAATTCTGTCGTTATAAAAAATGGACGGATCCTAAATATGAGTTTGTTTTTTTGTTATTGAGTGTTCTTTATGTAAAAACATTTAGAGTTAATATACATCATTTGTTTACAGTTCTACATGCAGCAAAGACCGCTATAAGTGAAAAATACGCATGTAAATGTAAGTATTTTTTTTAACATTTTTTTTTATTAGCATTTACACTTGGATATAGTTACATACACTTTTTTTTTTAGGTGTGAAAAAGTAGTTAGTTCATTTTTTTAAAAATAGAGGGCGAATTGTTCGGGACGCTAAAAGTCAGGATTACCCAAATTTGATTTACTTTAGTAGCCATAAGCTACACAGGTTCATCACATATTGTCTTTGATAAATAAGTAGGTGATTCAGATCCTTTGTTTCCATAGTGTTTTATATGGTTGGAAAGAAAAGGATCAAATTTAGCAATTAATGCTAATAAGCTAAGGTAGTTACCATTATTTGGTGATTCGAAACTTTCATTGTCTTCCCTAAAAGCTAAACCATGTTATGCTAATGTGAATATCACTGCAACACCTTGATCAAGCACATTCTTCCAGTAAAGCTGTTGTTTTATTTGTTTTTCTAGTCCTGTATCTAAAGTTCAACCATGCTTTCTTGTTAAGTATGTAAACAAAACTCTTCTATGATCTTCAGAATTTTCATGATTTTGAATGATGTGAAATTTCACCAGTTAGAAAATTCATCAGAAGTTAGTGCTACAGTTGATATTGGAAGCAGTTTGCAGACAAAGCAATAAGCAAAACCAGTTATTGGAGGGTAGACAAACCATCCCTGATCATATGCTCCACCATTAACTTTTCTATTCTGAAACAAAAATTTTAAACTATATAACCTGTAGTTTTTTAAATAGACCACTCCAGTGCTGACACTGTGATGGACCTTAAAGTCTGGTATGATAATTCATTTTCTGTGTGATCATTTGATTGAGAAATATCATTGAGTTTTGTGAAATTTTATTGTTTCAACTGTACATGTCGATTTTGCAACCACACCCACACTCACATTGGGATCACTATGAATATTCTCATCAACTGACATTCCAACTTCTATAATCCCAGTATCAGAGTCAATAGGCTGCTGTTGTTTTAGACTGATGATCTCCTTAGGTTTGTAGATCATCTTCCATTTCTGAAGTAAAATACCTGTCATGTTTTGGCAGGGTTTTGAGTTCATCTTCAAGGTGCTGTTTTATTTTTCTCTTCTGGTATCTATTTTCAAATGTTCACTTCATTGTATGTCTGGAAACAAAATAGAAAAAATAAATGCTAGAAAAATAAATATGAAAAATAATATATATATATATATATATGTATGTATGTATGTATGTATGTATATTCTTATACACTATTGATAACATAAAATATCATGCTAACTGCCTGCCACTTTTTAATATAAAATAGGTGAAATAAAAAGGGGGGAAATATTTTAATATCCATCTTTTACCCTTAACAGGTAATGACAAATGATACATAATATATATTTACCTTGCAGCTTACACTGAGAGTGACTGAAAAGACCCAAGTTAATAAAGGGTGAAAGTTGATATATGTCAAGATTATTATTTTATCCAATTTAAATAGGCTACAACAAGTTAGAATAACTAAAAGCCTGAGAAAATATACCAAAAATGATATTAATAAAATTAGAAAATTTCTGAGGAAAAAATATTTAAATATATTTTAAAAAAATTGCATTTGTGAAAAAAATAGGATTTATTAAGATCTTTGTAAATTGTGAAGCCCTAAGTTGTAGCTTATTTAGCTTATATCTAAAGGTAGCCTTGCCCTAAAATGATGCATTAACATAAGAAATTCTGTATCATCTTGTCTTTTTTTTACAATAAAAAAAAGATTTTGCTTTTAATTTATGTAAAATAGATTATAACACTACAATACTAGCAAAAAAAAAAAAATACTAATATTCTTACACAGCCATGATTTCATCTATTAATAAATAGATGTATTGAAGTGAAATTCAACTAAACATACAACACATATATACAAAACAAAATAGTATTCTCATCATTTATTTCAACAGCCAACTTCTTTTCATATCAAATGATGTTCAAGAGATTGATGACCACAGATTCGAAAAAAATTAAAATCAAAGTTGTTGTTTTTTTACTCTTCTTTTCAATTCATTTATATATATATAAGATAACCTCTGCATTACAGTATATGTGCTATTAAATAACCTGGAAATATTAATAAAATGAGCCTTATAACTATCTTCTTTCTATATAGTGTCTTTTTAACACATAATTTATTTTAAAAATGCTATTATACAAATTAACGTTTTCAAATTTTTAAACATTTATTCTAAGTATTAAAAAACCTATATATTAATGATTTTATCATAATTGATGAGTTAGTGATTTTCTTATAAAAAATACATGTTGTATAAGGATTTGAGTTTTGCAGTGTAATTTCACTTAGCAACCTGTTTTGAGATTTAGTGCTACAAATATTATAATTTAACCTTACATTATTTATTATCATATATATTGAAATAGAGAAAACTGTCAAATATATTGTTAATAAATTGGTTTAACTTTTATATAAAAATATTGTAAAAATTCAAGTATAATTTTAAGCTCTAGCTGTCAATAAAAAAACTGATACATAAATTATTTGCAAACCAATGATTAATGTTAAGTTGCAAATGTGATGTTTCCAAATTTTATTTTGATAATGGATGTGAAGAGTTGCTGTCATCGATATAATGATAGCATTGTAATTGATGACAAAATTAAGATTTTTTTAAATGATATATTTGATTACAATACATTACAAAATTTATAACATTAAATTATAGTATAAAATTTGAAATAGAATATCGCTCTTGTTAAAAAATGCAAACTAATGACATTCATAAATATTAAAAGCTTCAAATTCATTTATTAAACATAAAAGTGTTAGATAATAAATAATACCATTATTTTGAAAAATCACAAAATTTATGACATCTTGGCAACAACGATAATTTTTTAAACTACTAAATTTAAATTTTTTTTCTATTATTAATGAAAATATTCATAATGATTTTAATCAATCTATCTTTTATATAATTATGAATTTTTCTTTATTTTAAATAGATATAATGAATTGTTAGAATTATTTCTTATAATGATGACATTAACTACAATTACTTGTATTATATAGAACCATGTCATATTTAATTCCTTAATAATAATATCAATGGCCTTTTTCGAAATGGTCTCTATTATTTTATCTATATAGCACATTTTCTTTGGCATGATATCCTTTAACTTCTCACACCATTAACTTTTGAAAGCCATTTAGAATTTTGTTGGCATTGAATCATTTCATAGTATGTTCATGTCCAATGGATCAACTATAATTTAATTTGTAAGAGAGATTTTACTTAAGTGCACATTTTTTCCATTACCATGTGGAATAAATATTAATGGTTAATTACTATTTATTTCCTATAAAAATTATTACCATGAAATCATTAATTTATTTACTAGACAAAATTGTCAAAATTGAGCATTTAAGTAGAGTTAAATCTATAAATTAAATTATTGTTGTTTGCTATGAATAAATACTAAACTATGATGTATATGTGGGAAAAGATCTATGTCAACTGATGAATTCAAGTTTTGCCAAATTACAATTTATTGATTCTTTGCATTTTACATATATCTTTATAGTATATTCTAAGAAGTGTGTTTAATTTAGGTTTTATTCACATACTATAGTTCAATCAATGTATACAGTGTAAATATTAAAGCAAAAATTGGGGGGTCATTTTTTAAAATTAAATATAGTGACATATTTATTGTAATAGAAACTAAATTAATATATATATCACATGACATTTAAAAAATCAACAAAGATCACATAGGTTAAGCTATCATCCAAAACAATGAGCTGTCATTTTAATAAGAACAGACATAGCTGTAAAAGAAATTTAAAAGCTTATTCTATCATAATATCATTTATTTATCGAACTTATATTCTATTATTACTCTTTTTTCTCATGTGTCATAGCATCATCTGGGAAGCAAACCCACTAACCCAGGACAACTGCTTGTAAAGCAGCTGTTGCTGACCCCTCAACCACCAATGCTTGACATTATTACTCTTTATTCACTAAATATCCTTTTTTTTATTCAATATTAATGCCAAATAAAAGAATTATAAACAAAGGATAAGTTTTGTACTTTGTGATATCATTATTTTTATTGTCATTTACAAGAAAACACATATTCAAATTGTGAATAAAACGTATTACTTCATTTATGATTTTATGAGTTATTTATTTAATTTTGTTTTATCACTTATCAACATGGAGTTATTATGCTATATTCAATATCCATTTACCCTGATAGTACTAAAATGTTATCATTGCTTGCCTAAACATTAATCAATGATTACATTATTACCCATTAGCAATTTCAAAATATTACATGTATTGTCTATAGATAGCTAATAGTATATATAAATTGGATTCAATAAAATATTTCCTTTGCTTCTGGTTTACATCTTACCAGGTATTTATGTCTCATGAGTTCTTGTAATACTAAACCCTGAGAATAGCTTATTCATGACATTAAAGGAGATTATAATGTCAAGCTTGTTACGTATTGACTACTGGGACTATGGGGGAGTCAAAAGACTCTTATCTAGCATACGATGTGTATCATAATAATAAGGCTCCCAAATATATGGAACATAAGAAAGCCTTTATGGAATAAAGCAGGCCCTACACATACATTACATACCATTACAAGATATGGGTATTCTCTTTACACACAGCAAACAAATAACCAGATATTTAATTGCACTAACTTATTATTTTATGTGAAGTGTAGGAGTGAACATAGGAGCTATTATTACATTTACATTTCATCAAACAATTCTAATAAAAATTTCCTCTATTGCCATTAAGTGAACTAAATTAATCACTGATGTCCAAATTACTTTTATATCAATTCAAACTCAATACTCTTTAGAGTAGGACAATTGCACTGTGTAAGACATCTAATCAGCAATTCATTACTTATAAAATCTATTTTGAGATTTAAAGTAATGATCAATTGTTACATTTGCTTAGATGTTGAGATATTTCTATTATGAAACATTAAATATTGAATGTTTTTAGAAAAATGTTAAATTTTATGAAATTTTCCCATTTCAGTTGTTAGCTATTGCAAAGAGGTTTTGTTTAAACTCAAATGTTTCAAGTGGTATTTATTCTTCTTTCTTATTCAGGTGTTGCTGACCTGAAAAATGAAAGTACTAGAATGGAAATCAAACTTAGACCTTTAGTTTCTTAAATATTGAATTTTAAGGTAACACTCTAATCAAGTGAACCATTCTGTCAAAGGCAAATGTCAGTAGAATTTTCGTATATTTATCTATGAGATTTCTTCTGATTTTTCCACATTTGCTTAAGAACATTATAGATAAGTATATAACACTTTTATTGGTTGTTGTCTTTGGAAGAATGATTCTGTTGAGTGTAATTTAATTAATAATGTTGGGCTTTTAAAAATGTAGTTAATTATAAGAAGTAACTTAAAATAAGTGGCAGAAAGAATAAATCTACTTTTGTAAATTAAATTATGTAAATATGTGAATGCTTGTAAATTGTATATAAAAATATTCCTATCCATAGTTCTGTTTTACTGCCTCTAAAAAAAAATTATATTGTAATCTCACTACACATGCTTCATGTATTTAATTTTAGCTGAAAGATAAAGCATTAAAAAACTACTGATTATTGTTTTTCTCAGAATGGCCCAGTTAATTAGAGCATTACCTTAAAATCCAATATTCAAGAATTGAAATGTCCAGTTTTGAGTTTCATACTAGTATTGTTGAGACTAATTAACATTTGAAGAAGAGAGGAGAATAATATCACTTAAAAGGTTGTATTAATATTAACCTAAACCAAGCAAAACTCTCCATACAGTATTTCCACCCTGTGCCAACCAGAGTAATCAATGAATGCCAGAAGGCTTGTGCGTAAAATCCCTATCTAATGCCTACTCATCCAATATCCCCAGAGTAGTTTCTGGCTTGTGGCCATTGTCAGTGAGGAGCTTTGGATATGAGAGCACTGCACCTAGATCTTAGGATCTAATGCAACCCTCCAGCACCCACCTTTTATCTCTACTTAACTACAAAACTATGAGAATGAAATTGAAAACACAAAAAATATTTTCAATCTAAGCTCAATAGCTGATATAGTCATATGAGTCTGAACTCAGTTCAGCACCCATACATTTTGGTGTTTTTGGCTCTTTAACAACCATAGCCACCACTATCCTATTAGGCAGGATTGGTGTTAAACCATTAAGCATCACATGATCACTATCTTATACTAGCACATAATTGTTTATAAACAAAGCAAAACTCTCCATACATTATTGCCACCCTGTGCAGTGCTCTCAGATACAAAGCTCTTCACTGATGATGGCCACAAGCCAGAAACTAGTCTGGGGATATTGCATGACTAGGCATTAGATGGGGATTTTATGCACAGGCCTTCTGGCATTCATTGATTACTCTGGTTGGCATAGGGTGGCAATACAGTATGGAGAGTTTTGCTTTGTTTATAAACAATTATGTGCTAGTATAAGATAGTGATCATGTGAATATTAACATATGTGTGGTTATTAGTGGAATATAACAAATAACATTTAAATAAAGTTTAAATAATTTTCAAAAGACATTTAGTATTTAATGTTACTTGAGGGAAATAGTCTAACATATAAATACAATTAAAATGTCATCTTCACAGGTCTTCAGAGAAACAATTTTATATAATTTTAAATATTTTAGTTTTGTTTTTTGAAAAATTTATATCATTTGATAAAATAATTGTTAAAATGAAAAGGCTGCATAATCAGAAAAAGTTGTTTAGCATTGTAGTGAAATATAATAAACATTATCAAAATATAACAGAATCATGCCCAATGTTAATTTCTGACTCAAGATTCAGTTAGACAAAATCAGGTTCTGATGGTAAATCTAATGAAACTTAAATATAAAATATGCTTATTGGAATAATAACAACTAAAACACATAAAACCAAAAATATGAAAGACTTATAAATTGCTCATAGTAGAAACATTAAAATAATTAAAAAGTAGTGAAATAAATTTGGTCTGTTTCCAAACTGTTTTTTTAACATTTTTAGTATTTTATTATAAAACAAGAGGGACCCAAAATAGTGAAATCATTCTCTGGATTGTGTGCATAATATTTGCTTCAGTTATTACATACTTCTTGCAGAGACCCTTACGTATCAATCTACCAAATGACATACCATACGAAATTGTGGGGCCACATAACACATTGTACTGTAGAGTGTATTTTGCATTTTTGTCAATTTTTTAAAATAGCTGAAAAGTTTGACAATGTGAAATTTTCTTTTTGTTACAAAAAACAAGAAAAAAAAGTTGTAATGCTTGAAACGTATTACAAAAAAGTTAATCTCATATAAACATAAGTTTATGAATGGTCTAATTAAAATGTCAAATTTACTATGTCTCTAAAAAGCATTGCATGGGAAGTCCAAAGTCAAAACAATGTTAATTTTTGGGGGCCACAAACAACATTTTTCTTTCAGTTTAGTTTGTAATGATTAGGCATTTACATGATGCGATAGAATGTAAACATCCCATTTTATGACAAAGAAAAAGTGCAAGTTGCAATTCCACAAAGTGTGATCTCTTAATATCTTGAGTGTGAAACTTTTTAAAATTAAATTTAGTATGATCCAGATTATCTATCAATCATATTTACTCGATCTCACATCATGCCATTTTTTTTTAATCTCTCAAATAAATTTTTTTTTTCTTTTGCGAACCTAGAACTGAGGTTAAAAACATCATAAGTGTTAAAATGCAACACTTTGCAAAATTTTGACTAATTTGAAAAATGAAAAACATGTTTAGACCAGATATTGCATCAAAGAATAATCATTTGAAAGAGATTAAATTTATAACATTTAAAAATAAACATTTTTTTATTATAAAATCCCAGTTACTTTTGGGTACCCCTGTGTATACTGATTAGTACAAACCATTGTTAGATGCATTGTATCTAAACAGCAACTGCTTCAGATAATGGTTAATTTTCATCATTTTATATTGATGAAATCATTATGCTGTATAAAAATAATGAAACAGCTTGATTGGACTGGAGTTCACAGAAGTTCAAGGCAAAAAATTACCAAAACTGGAATTAATTTAAAGGCCTTATGCTGCAGAATCTGATACCCAACACAGATCCTAAATTATATAGAGTTATATTTTATTAGAAATTTGTCATGAAAAATGACTTTTGTTGTTGTTTATCATGTTTTTGTATTTAAAATACTCAATAATAATTTTTTTAAGGACTCGCCATGATTCTGGTTTATTTTTTTACTTTTATATAATGAGGAAATAGTCAACTCAGTGCATTCACTTAAAAATAATTTGAATAAAACTATCAGGCTGGTTCCATGAGTGAAGTGGCAAGACTCTTGCCATAGTTTTGAAAATGAAACAGACACTCAAATAAAAAAAATGTTTTGTTTTTTGAAAAAAATATATGCAAATCTGTTTTTTTTTCTCATGTGTCATAGCATCGGCTGGGAAGCGAACCCACTAACCTGGGACAACTGAGGTTCAATAAAAAAACTATGTTCTGATATAAAATAAGTTTTTTAAGCAGATTATTTAGCAATACTACATCATTAAAATCCTGGATTTTATGATACCTTGTGAATAAAAAATAGGGACAATAGTAACAGTTAGCTAGATCTAATCTGGAACACTTGTAAGTAATAATTTAAATAACTCTGGTTGAAATGAAGAGACAGGATTGTTTAAAAAAGAACTAAAAATTGCAAGACTATATTATCATCATAAATGGACTTTTAATATTTGTCAGAAAAGAAGTAAATGACAATTGTTTTGTTTTGGTGAGTCTTATATTTAAAGTGTGATTTGTATTTTATTTTAACTAATCTAAATTTATAAATAAGGCTGATTATCTGAGTATTGTGTTAAAAGAAACTGTCAATTAAAATAAAAAGAATTTGTTACAACTTCTCTTTACTTAAAGCACTAAACATCACATGATCACCATTTCTTATATTTCTAGCACATAATTGTTATTAAACAAGGCTTCTGGAGGATTGCATTAGATCCTAAGATCTAGGTACAGTGCTGTCAGATCCAAGGCTCCTCACTGATGAAGGCCACAAACCAGAAACTAGTCTGGGGATATTGGATGAGTCTGGGGATATTGGATGAGTAGGCACTAGATAGGGATTTTATGCACAAAGCCTTCTGGCATCCATTGATTACTCTGGTTAGCACAGGGTGGCACTACTGTATGGAGAGAGATTTGCCTTGTTCTCTTTACTTGTTAAAATTATTTTTTAAAAGGAAAAATAATTATTCTTATATATCACATATGTAAGCAAAGCTTATGAATTTTATATAAGTTATTAATAAGAGAAATAGGTAAAGAAATAATGATACTGATGTAAATGCAATGTATAAATATGTAATTATTTCCATTAGTTCTCATTTGTTCATAGTTAAACTTATATTTGATTAGGGAAAGTTGGCTTTTATGTTGATGGATTTATACCTGCACAGTTGTTTGCTCAATGTTTGATAGTTTATGTATGTACACATTCATATGGGAGAATACTTACCTATCAGTTTAATGAGTTAAAAATTGACCTCAGAATGTGTCACACTTGTATAGATTGCAGTAGCATTAAATTAGGTTTAGGTCCAAAAGGCTACTCCTTAAAATTATTGGATAGATGATTCATTCAGTTAAAGTTAAAACCAAAAGGCCATCCTTTTATAGTTACTATTATATAAGGAGTTATGTTTAAAATTAGTATCTAAAAAATCATTCCTTATGATTATTGTGATAGTGTTGGTGTCAATTCCATATAGAGCATATGTATGTGTAAGTACTAGGAGATATGTGAGTCAAAAATATTTACATTTATGAATTCATACATACATAGAATTACATTTAAGTTTATTAATAAGTATATTTGCAAATAAATTGTTGGCACATGATTTATTATTTGGTTTATGTAAGATTACATGATCTACTGTCATTCATCAGAAATAACTTACATTCTTCACAATTTAGTCTGGCATTACAAATGGGGCTGTGTAATGGTTATATTATTATAGTGAATAAAATACTGTTCTAAATATATGTGTTACTTTCTTTCCTGATGCTTAAATCTAGGAGGTGGTTGTGCAATTTTATGTAAATAAATAAATAGAGAAAATATAAATAAATGAACTATGTTAAGTCTATTACATAGTAATAACATTTCTTGTAAATTTTTGATGCCCAACATGGGATGACAAAAATGTACAATTGGTGGATGTTACTATGTAATAGTCAGGCATAGCATAGTTCATTTATTTACATTTGCTCTATTTATTTACATAAAATTACACACCTACCATCAGTTTTAAGCATCAGAAATAAACTAGCAAATATATATTTAGAACAATATTTTATTCAATAAAATAATGTAACCATTACACATTTCCATTTGTAAGGCTGGGCCAAATCAGAGAACAAAAGTTATTCCTGATAAATCATGGTAGACCATACAATCTTATATAAACTATGTGACAAATGATAATTTATTTATAAGTGTAATTATTAATTGGTGTACAAACCATTATTCATTTTAATAAAAAACAAGAAAAAATTTTCTAGGCAAAATGATATGCAAATTTGGATTTAAAAAAGAACTAAGACATAGTTCATAACAAATTTTCAGATATACAAAGCAGTTTTTCTTTTGTTGAATTAAATTGGATACTACTGTATTCAAATCCCATAAGACATTCACTTATGTCTTGAAAATAAGAAGACAGAACCCTACTAACTGTTAGCTAGATCTAATCTGGAACTTTTAAAATCATATTTTGAATAACACCAGTTAAAATAAAGAAATAGATTTATTTAGAAGACAGCTAAAATTACAAGACTATTATCACTGTATATAGACTTGTAATATTTATCAAAAAGAAATAAATGACAATTTTTTTTGTTTAGGTGAGTCTTATATATTAAATTCTGATTTGTACTATATTTTAATTAGTCTGAATTTATAAATAATATTTGTTATTTGGATATTATTTTTAAAAAACTATTAGCTTTAAAAAAGAAAAGAAAAAAAGAATTGATAATAATTTCTCTTTACTTATTAAAATTTTTTTTAATTATTATATAACACATATGTATATTAAGCTTATGAATTTTATATAAGTTATTATTAAAAGGAAAAGGCATTAAATAATAATCATATAAAATTGCAAAGCACACATAAATTGCCTAAGTGACAAATAACCATTGTTAATCATGTAATTAGCTCCGTTACTCTCATTTGTTCATAGTTAAACTTATATTTGATTGCTGAAAATTGGATTTTATGTAGATGGATTTATATATGTGTATTTGCTTATTCAATGTTTAATAATTTAAATATGTTTGTATCCATATGGGATAATATATTCCTACAAGTTTAATTAGTTAGGGATTGATCTCAAACAAGTCATCTCTGTACAATTTGTAGTTGTATTAAATTAGGTTTATGACCAAAAGGCCACTCCTTATAAATGGTATATAGAGAATTTATTTAGTTAGGGTTAAGAGCAAAAGACCATCTTTTTATAGTTATTATTGTATAAGTGGTTATGTTTCGGATTAAAATCTAAAAAAGATTATTTCTTATGACTTTTGTGATAAAGATAACACTGATGTGTATCCCATATAAAGCATGTGTATGAATAAGTACTAGGAGCCATAAAATGTCAAACAATTGTTTTTATTTATGAATCTATGCATGCATAGATTTACATTTAAGTTTATTGAAGACAAGGTTCAATGTATGGCAAATGTGTTATATTATCTGCAAATAAATTAGCAATACAGTGCATGAAGATTAAATTAGTTTGTTCAAGAAATAAATTGCATATTGATTAATGATTATACATTGTAAATAAATTAGGATTACAAGATTTGTCAATTTTATTAAAGAAAATAAATTATACATCAATTAATAAGTACACTTGTTAACAAACGATTATTGCATCATTTATTACTTTGTACATGTAAGATTGCGTAATCTATTGTCATTCATTGGGAGTAACTTACATAATAGTTACATTATTATATTGAATAAAATATTATTTTAAATATATGTGTGGTAGTTTATTTCCTGATGCTTAAAATCAGATGGTGCCCATGTAATTTTATGTAAATAAATACATAGAGACAGTGTAAATAAATGAACTATGCTAAGTCTGGGTTGCAATATATAAAACTATTTTTATTAAATATATATATTTTTATTAAATTCATAGATTTAATCAGTAACCATTTTAAATGAGCTTATTTAGTAATTTTAAAATATGCAGTATTTAAGGCATGCATCAAGCTGTAATATTTATTTGCCTGCTTTGATCACCACTAAATATAATCTATCATTTCTAGTAGTTTGTTTTGTAAATAGAGTGCCTTTGTAATTGTTTTTTTGTTATTTAAAAAATGTTACATCATAGGCTTATTGACCTTTGTCCGCACAAAGATTATTGATGAAGCAATACTTTTGATGAAAAGCGTTGGGATCTGAAATGAATCAATTAAAAAGACATTCATACATATACTTTATATTTATTTTGTAAATGCTATATATATAATGGAAAATTAGTTAACATTTTATTCTTTAATTAATATAAATTTTGATATATATTACTTAAAAAACGTATGATAAAAAAATAAATTATTTAAATAGGATAATATATAATATTGCTGTGAAACATTTATTGATTTTTTGACATTTTTTTTATAAGTGGTGACATTTTATTTTTCTCAAAAAAATGTAATAACTCAAACATTTGCTAAAAAGAAATTTCAGATATTTGAAAAGTTTAACTGGCATTTTTCTTTTCAACCAGAAATACATTTTATTAAATTAATTCAACTATTTTTCAAAATATTATTATTATATACAGCCACCTTAAAAGTTTCATGCAGTGTTCAATTTTTGAAAACATCAAAATGTTCTTATTTAATTTTATCTTAACTTTTTTGCTTTATGAACAAGTTTACAAACAATTATTCAAACCTGTGATTTATTGGTCACTAATTATTAATGTCAATAAATCAAGCACTATTTACATAATGCATAATTTTAAAAACATAAGATTACTGTATTTAACATACTTTTTTACTCACTAAGTCTTTCTGAGTGTTATCAAAAAATAAGACAGTGCTGATTATGAGAGATTAAAATTTCTGAAACAAAGCCAACCTATTACTTCTGTTATTTGAATGTCATATGACTTCAAAGTGATTGATTACCTGATGAATTTAAAATATTATTAGAATATATCTTTTAGATAGCATTTTATATTCCAACATTTGTTTTTGCATGGGCAATTGAAAAAAATGTAGCATGCTATTCTAATAAGCATAAAGTAATTATTTATTTTATTTGCACAGAGATTTTAAAGTCATAAAGTCTAACTTCCGAAAGATAGAAACATGTTTATACCCAATAATATTTGCAGAAATTATCAGAAGCTATGAGTTTAGCTCTAATATATGAATGACGCTTTCTTAACCAACTATTTTCAATGTAGTCTATCATTACAAAGAAATCAAGTCATATGTCACATGATCTTTATCTAGCATTTGCAAGCAGCAGGGCTGAGCAAATGCAAAGCAGCTCCAAACATTTTTTCTTTGTTTGTGGGTTATATAACACCAAAAATAATGAGTTCTTTTTAAAATATTGATTATCATTTATTTGACATGTACAACAAAAAGGTGTTTTTTCTTTATAATTTTCTTCAATTAAATATAAAATTCATTTTATAGGCAACGTGCTTATTGGTAACTTTTTGAATTCAACACATTTTCAGAAATTTTTAGAAACATGTTGTTTTAATGATTTTTATTGCTCTTGTTTTCCAATCATAATATAAAAACTAGTAAATAAATAAGTAAATAATCTATTTTATCACAAAGCTTGTAAAGGAATTGGCAATCCTCATTGTTTATAAGTTACAAGCTTAAGAGATAGGGTCATGTGATCTATGAGTCTTATTTTGAGTAAATAATCTACTTTGTAATTTAATATCTTTAGTTTTCCAAATACTTTTCATTGCTTATGAACAGTTTTTTGCTTTCAGATTTTTATTTTATTTTAGTATTCATGATTTCTAATGATATTATTTCTAAAATAATTTAAAACTTTCTACATGTCTGTGCTTTGTTCCACTTTAGTAAGAAAATGAAATTTTATAGATAGATTACCATAATTTTTGTTTTAAAAAAGTAAAAAGTAATAAGCAATTTTAATAGATTAATGATTTTTTTTTAAAAAAAAGCTGGTACATAAAACTAAAATTAAATAAAATGTTCTTTCTTTTAAATATAAAACTGTTATTGTGGTTTAATAGTAATTATTAATTAAATCTTATATTTTTATCTAGTCATTGTTAATATAGATTTATGATTTTATGATTATAATGATGGTGTATATATGCATTCAGTGATATTCCAGAAAAAATATTGATATTAATGTTAAAGAATACTTGATAAGCAGTGAAATTTTTTTGACAAATAAGCTCAGTAGCAAAATAATTGTCTCTAGAGCACAAGGTTGCTAGATCTTTTTTTACTAAAAAAAATTAAAAAAAACATATCAATTTCATCAAAGTATATACTTTTTCTCTATATTTGAATCGAATTTAGTAAAGCTATTCTGAGTTGTGCTGATGTTAATGTGGGTTTTTTTTTTCAAAAATCATTCTCATTTTTAAAGATATTTTAGCCCTAACATAAACAATGTTTGAAAAAAATGCCTAAAAACCTTAGAAATAATGAGAATACTCTAAAAATATATACATGTATTGTATAATAGTGTCATAATTTTAGTATTAAAGTGGTTTATGATATTAAGGTAAATTTAGAATTTAAAATAAAACAACACATATAATTGAAAGAATAATAAAAGATATTTTGTTTTTATAAATTTCTAGTTTGCATATTCAAGCTTTGGTAGCCGAGTGGTCAGTATAGCCATCTTACAAGTGGTTGTCCCAGGTTCACTCCCTGACCAATGTTTTGACACAGAAAAAAAATGTTTTTTAAACATTTTTATGACAATTCATTAAAAATCTTCCATTATTATAGTCTTAAAAACTCATAACAAATATTAACTTATTTTTTTCATAGAAAGATTCTCATAATGTAAAAGTGAAGCATCTTCAAATTCTTATAATCTAAATTACTGTAAAAACTTGAATCAATAAATATTAGGTTTGCATTTTTTGTTGTAAATTTTTTCCTAGATAACAAAAGGCACAAAACGTATATCCCATATTAAATTCATAATTGCAGCATATTTGGGGGATAAAAAGTATATTGTGAGGTTCCATTATGCCAGTCTTCAATAATCAAGTCTTGATAAATGAATGAAAACATAATTGTTTATTAAATTTATGCAAAAACTAAGACATAGAGTAGTTATACTTTTATGTTGGAATATTTCCATCACCTAATATATTTTGGCAAAAACATTCAACTTTATTTAAATTTTTGAATTACATTCAATGATTAGTAATAGTAAACACAGGTTAGTATAAGCACAGTGTTTCAAATGGTATTGTTTTCCTCTTCTTCACATATTATTGGCATACCCAGTAACAGTGTCATTGGTCAAGCCAACAATACCTGAAGAAGAAGAGAAGAGAATAATACCACCTGAAACATTGCACATATACTAATCCATGTTTGTTATCACTACAGCTGAATTTAATAGAAATTTTTAAATAAAGTTTTTTTTTTTTCTAATGACAAGTTAGATGATGGAAATGTTCCAACATATAGATACAATTAAAATGACATCATCACCAACCTACAGACAAATATTAAAGTGTAGAGTAATTTTAAAAGTATACTATTAGAAATAGATAGAAAATTCTTAAAAGTTCTCCATTATAAATTACTACATTTATTTGAGTTTAAAAAGAACTCGAGCTTTGAGTGATTTCATAGTGGCAAAAAAAAATATTACTTTTAGTTTAAATGTAAAACAAAATAATGTCCCTTAAACATAGGATAATAAAATAATCAAATGCATTACAACTTTTTTTAATTCTTTTTATCATTATTTTTTATTGCTTTAAAAAATTTTTTTTCATCACATTTAATGTGAATTTTTTAGCCACCTTTAATGCAATGTTTTCATTTTTTAAAATCTGGGATATATTTCTATATTAAAACTATGTAAAAATATGTGTATCGGTAGATTTTAAAAGAAAAATTTATTATACATTTATAAAAATAATAATAAACAGATCTATTATGGCACTGTGATTTCAAATACATTTTGGTTGTATAATTTCTATGCGGAAATATGTAAATAACTTAGATTAATTTTATTTATTTTTACACTTAACTGTACTATTAATCAATGTTTATGTAATTTATGGTTTTTCTATATTTTAAAATTTCCATTATTTCTTTCTAACTTAATATACCATTTCCCCCTATATTTCTTTTTAGCTGTGTGCATTACGTTACTTCTAAAATTATTATTCTAGTTAAATAATAATTTGTATGTAGGGAGAAATCGGCAAATAAAACTTTGCATTTATCTCTACTTTCTGATCAGTTATATAATATTGAATAAAATATTTTGAATTTATTTTTTAGGTAATATTTTATTTATTTTGAAACTTATTATAAAGTAGTAATTATTTAGTTAATTTTCTAAATAAATACAAAATTTCACTTAAATAAATTATCAATGATTTTAAAAGCAAAGTATCCATATTTTTGCACTTACTATTTACATTAAAATTTAATAAATAAAAATTATAAAATTAAAAAAAAATGGGTAAGTTTGTAAGATTGTATGATGAAACAATATACCATATTTTCTATATTTGTCCTGCTTTTAAGTCGATTAATGACTTTATTGTTGTGAATGTCTCTCTGGATCTTAGGGATGCTTTTTCTGTTTGTAATACTCTCAGGAAGGGAGCTTTTGCAGCAACAAGATTATCTATCTTTGTAACATTTTCTTTATGGTTGACGCAATGCAAGCTCATCTTTGGTCATTCTCAGGATTCAGCTCTAACTGTCTTTATCAAGCTCCTTGACCAAGTCAAGCAGCGAGACTCCCTGCTTTCGCCTGTGAGTCTACATGATGATACTTGGGTGAAAGTTTCATTTTCCTCTTAGTCTTATTAAGATATCTTTTTTTCTGCATTGACCTATTCACGTTTTATTCTGAATGCTATGTAATTTTTTTTATAAAGTTTAACTGTATATTACTATGTTACTATGTTTAATAAATTTATGTTAAAACAACAAAAGCAAAAAAATGTACAATATATATTTTAAATATACATCATTTTCAAGGTAATATTTTTTTTGCTGTCATAATTCTTGTTTAATAGAATTGATTTTTTATTGCATTGTTCTAATTGGTTAAAACAACTATTATTAAACTATTAATAAAAATACAATTCCAAATGTTTTATTAGTACATAATAAACATTTATAAATTGAATAGATTTAGACTATTTTGACTTTTTAAAAACACAATATAAAAATGACTAATAAATAAACAAATGTTAGGCTAACCAATATGTAGAAATTTCATTTCATCTATTTGAATTACCAGACTAAATAATTGTATATTTCTTTTATTATATTTATCAATTGGTCCAACTTAATTTCAAGCTTTATTTCCCCTCTGTGCACACTGTAATAGCTTTTGACTTTCTAAAAATTGTCAGATCTAATACAATAATAAAAACATTTTATTTATGTTAAAATACTATATTTTTTTAATTATTTGATAGTTAAAATGAGAGTCCAATAATATATTAGTGGCTACGAAATTTTCAATTAACAGATTTAAAAAGTCAAATGACATTTATTGCCATCCCAGGATTTTACACTTTTGGAGTAATTTCCTTATTTCTCTTTAGACTAATATTTTAAACTATCATTCTCAGTATAATTGATTTACACATTATCTCATTCATTTAATTGATATATTGTTTGTTAGTCTTTTCAATCACGTTAATTTGTAAAACACAAATAGATGTCTAATTACTAGATGAGCATACATACACATTTAAAGATTCACAAATGAATAGATAGATATTATTTTGTCTATATATATATATAGGTTGAATTAAAAAATAAATGGATGGATGGTTGCATAATAGGAAAATAAAAATAATTAAAATTAATTCTTCAGGTCACTGGTAATATTTAACTGAAATTTTTTTAAAGAATATTTTTTAAAACATTTTTTTAATCAAATAATTATAAAATGAAGGAGGGTGGGATAATTTTTATACTAAGTAAATAAATAAAAAATATTTGAGCAGTTTGCTTTCAATATGTAAGTTTAGACAATTCCTCTTCTGTTAATATATAATATAAGGGGTTATATTGATGTAATGTCAACATGGGAATGACTATAATATCATCTAACATGGGCCCTGAGTGTTTCATCATCAGCTTTTTAATGAAGTGAATGGTTGAATAGTTGGAAGGATGAGAATATAGAAGCCTGTCTAGTAAAGTTTGATAAAATTGCTGTTTTAATATAAACTGTGCACTGATTGTATATATGTGTGGAAGATTATGATATGGCCCTACTGAAGAGTGTTGATTTTGCATGAAATACATACATTGGGGGTTTATGTATTTTTTCACATGTGCATATGTATATGTATTTGTTGATTGAGATAGAGTGGAAGACAAATAGACTAAAAATCCTGAGTTCAAATCCCTTAATTTACATATAAATATAAGTAATATGATGCTGATTAGATTATATATGTGCCAAACTATTAAAGAAAAATATATAAATTATAGTTTTTGTAATAAGTTATTGTTAACAAATTTAAAAATAATTGGTAATCTTAAAATGCTTCTTTTTTAGATGTTACAGAATGAAATACTTTTTTAACACATGCTTTTTTGATTAATAGTATACATTAATGCTTGAATTGTATTAAATAGCTTTTTTCGGTATCTCTTAAGAAGATATGTCGCAACTGTGACTATTAATGATGTCTCATACTATCAAAATATTTCTATTCAATAAAAAAAAGTATCTTTGTCTTTTAATAAATATTTGATAAACAAAAATATGCTCTACATAAGAAGGCTGTAAGAAACAAATTGTATCGATTTATCAAAAACATAATATACCACTTTGTTCCATATCATAAGTTTGTTATTCCAAAAATCAATTTTTTAAAAATATATATATATAATGTTTTTATATTTTTACATTTGACTTTTTGGAAGATTTTGTAAAATTTGTAACACTGTTTTGACTCTTTTAACTTATATTATCTGTACTTATATTTCCCTTACTCTACACCTTTAAGCTGGCTAGTTTTCAATATTTTATTCTAAATATTATTTACATAATTTTTTATTAATTGTAAATATTTAATTCTATTTTTATTAATTAATGTAATTCTTATAAACTCATTGTAATCAGATATTACAAAAAGGTAACAGTTGAAATTCAAGATTTTTATAATGTACTAAATATGCTTTCAGCAGACAACTGCCAAAATAACAGTATTATGATTCTGGTAGTGGTCTGCTAAAAGTATGCTGGGTAAAATATAATAGTCTTGAAATTTTAACATTTACCTTTTCATTATACTCAATTACAATGAGTTTATAAGTTTTTGTTGTAACAATTTGAATGGTCTAAAATGTTTTAAATGATTGGTAAAATAAGTTTGTAATTTTTTTATTACTGTTTTTAATGCTAATATGTATAAATGATAGAATTAATACATTTATAAGTGGGAATAACTCAAAGAATTTAATAACTGTTGTATTGAAAATGGATTATAAAGAAAGATGACTGAGGAAAATACTTCAGATTAGCAATAAAAATTTAATAAAGTGGTGGAACAAAATTTAAAAATGCAAAAACTAATACAACTAAATGTATATATAAAACATGACAGTAAATTGAAATGTAAAACTATTACTACTAAGTAAGTGTAATTTATATTATAATCTTTAATAGTTTCTCTTCCTCTTTCCTTCTTTATTTTGCTTTTCAAATATATAACATATGATAACCACATTCCACTCTTTTTACACTTTAAAGCAAAATATATTTATTAATTTTACAGTTTCAACTGTTCCTAGCAGTCTTCATAAGATCTTATAATCTAATAAAAAACTTTCCTCCACCATTTTCTATCCCATCATACACTCTAAAATTAATAAATATATCTTGCTTTAAAGGGTAAAAAGAGTGGAATGTGTTTATTATATATTATAAGTGTAATTTTAAAAATATATAGAAGAATAAAAGCAAGAAAAATAAAATCTTAATTTGAAAAAAAAAGAAAAAGTAAAAGAAAAAAACAGTAAATTATTAGTAAAGAATAAAAGAGCATTAAACAGAAAACATTAATTTATCATTTTTGTATTTAATATAATACTCTTTGTCAACATAAATGAAGTAGACAAATAATAGATAAAAGTGAAATAGTTTGAGCAAATTAGAAAGAAAGTATAATAGATGAGTTGAAATTCGCCTAAAGTATAATAATATGTCAGGTAAATTAGCAAATTTTTTAGGAAAAATACTTTTAAAAATATTAATTATTGGATGTAATTTAAATTATGATTCAGAAAAATAATCTATTTTTATTCAACAGTTATGTCTTCATTAGGGAAAATTTTCAATATCATAAAATAAATAGGATTCACAATAGTTGTTAAGAATTCTATATAAATATGTTGTAATAAATTACTTGTCAATTATTACTTGAAGAATATTATAGATTTAAAAAAAAACATGATTGAATACAATTACTTAATAATATATAGAAATATAAAAGAGATCAATATTTAATTTATACATCTTAGAAAAAAATTGATAAAAAAAGTGTTAGTCAGTGATGTAGTTTTTAAAACAGGCAAAACTCACTATATGTATTGCCACACACAGCAAGCTAGAGTAAAAAATGGTGATCATGTGGTGGTAATAAGCTTAATGTAGTTTTTCTTTAGTTTTACTTATTTTTTACAAATGTAAGATTATTATAAATCTCAACATTCATTGGAGTAGGATGCTTTTTCTGACAGTGATGGAAAATGCCTGTATTATATCCATATTCTTTGTTTTTGCAGTCAACCCATTAACAATTATCATAGATTTATTCTAGTTAATAATATCATAATACCTGAAAAAAATGATATATAATACCAATTTAATAAGCAATATTGGATTGTTAACTGAAAATATTTATGATCTATCTACTTAAAGAAAAAATTTAAGTCAATCCATGATTTAAAAAAAAAACTTCAAGGTTTAGCTGGCTCAGATTTAAACCTTATATTGTCAACATGGCCAGTAAACATAATAGCAAGTCTACCACAAGTTTTTTATTATGTATATGATTTTTTTTTGCCTAGAAACAAAATGAAATTAATACTATAGCAGAGATATTTATTTAATCACATTTGTTTGTGGGTGGTAACATTTTCAAATAGTGTTGAGATATCTAAAATAAATTTAAGTAGAAAGGATGGGATTTGTAATTAGTACAACAAAAAATAATCTAAATAAAACTAAAAAAATGGGTAGAAAAAATAAAAGTTTAATAGTAATAAGTAGAAAAAACAAAAACCCAAAATCATATTTATGCTTGTAAAATTTTTGGAAGTGAACTGATTACAGAAGTAATGATTAGAATGAGAAATATAGTTATCTCATATGTCATAGCACTGGCTGGGACGCGAACCCACAACCGTCTGCAACCAACTACTTGCTTGCAAGGCAGCCACGATGACCTCTCGGCTAACAGCGCTTGTCATGAGAAATATAGTTAAGTGTTTAGTAAATGGTTCTATTTAAATTTGACTTAAAAAGTTGATTGTAAAGTAGTTTATTTTTAGCATTACTTTATATGTAGCAGATTTAAAACTATTAGTAAATGGAAAATATAAAGGTTGGAAACTCTAATGATGTTGATGTGAAAAAAAATGAAAGTGACAAAACAAATAGAGGGTTAGAAATATAATAAGTATGATTATGATAAAAGAATGATTTATTTAAAAAAATTGGATTGAATATTTGCTTGAAGATTGGAGAATGATAATGAACAAATTTAATATGAGTTGTGTTTTGTGAGAGACTAAATGATAAGAATTAATGACTTGTTGAATATCTCAAAGAAAAGAATCATGAACTTTAGAAAAGCAGAGCAATTTATAAGAATCTTCTATTAGCTGTTTAGTTAATCATAGTAATTAGCAAATTAATATTCCAACTTCTTTTTTAACTTTGTCTAAGTCAAACTAAATATTTCACAGTTTTTTTACTTCTAAAGTTAATTGATTCATGGAAATATTTTTTCCAATTATTTGGATTTATCAAGGATGGGCAACTTTTTTCAACAGTGGGCTGAATAAAATTTTTGTATCATAACCACAGTCCGGAATAGATTGAACGATTTAACAACAACAAAAAAAATCAGAACCTAAAAAGTGTTATATTACTTGAATTACCAAATTATCAATATATTTTTTTAAAATAGTAAATACAATATTTAGTGACTTAAATAGGAATCTATAAAAGATAGGTACGGATAAGAACTACAATTTGGAACATTTTTATTGTTATGATAACAAAATAAATGCAGAAAACAAAAACTTTAATGTGAGGGATTAAATTTGGAATGGTTGTGATTTATGATTTCATCAAAATTGAGATTCATTTCACTAGTGGCTATTCATAAAACTGCTCAATTTTTATCCATTATTCATGATCTAATTTTGCTTTTTGCATTTTTCAATAAAGAAAATGTAGTTCCGCATAGATATGTCAATCCAAAGAATCTCAAATATTTCTGTGCATTATCCAGAATATTTTTAAACATTTCTGGATTTAACAGGTATAAAACTCCGTTATTGTTTTTTTAGAAAATTGAGTTTTTAATATTAAATTTGATTATAAATTTATCAGTTCCAACTGGATACAAGATGGTGCATCATTGACATTAAAATTAAATGGTCGGCTTACTAAAGATAGATCTTTAGAAATTTTCTGAAAATTATCAAATTATCTTGTAAATTCATTAAATAAGTCATTTATTATAGTCTCATATTTCTTAAAATCACTACATTTCAAGTTTTTTTCTCTCTTTTTTGTAAGATTGGAAAGTGAGTTTACTGTTTATGTTGAAATTGTTGCGAAAATAACTTGAGTTTTCTCGTAAATGATGTGACACTTGTATACATATTAAAAATAAATAATTTGTCCTTTCCCTTGTAATAATAAATTTAATGCATTTTGATGTGAAAATATATCAACCAAAAAAAAAAAGTCATTCGGCCATTGTTCATTTTTTAATTCACAGAATTTATTCAGTTTGCCCTTATCATTTATGAAGCTAACAATTTCATCGAACAAATTATGAAATCGTTATAACACTTTTGCAAGACTAAGCTATCTTATATTCATATGGTAAGGAATATCAGTAAAATCACATTCAATTTCTTTCAAAAATGTTATGAATTGCCAGTGATTTAAAGCTCTTCCATGAATAAAATTAACTATTTTCATTACAACCAATATAACATGCTTCAGTTTTAGAACTCTTTTGCAAAGGGTTGCTTGATGAATTATACAATGTAAGAAAATTATTTATTTTCCTAGAATATGCTTTATTTCACTGCTTATTCTTTTTAATAATCCAATGTTTTTTTCCTGTCAAACTAGGATACCTATTATTTGTGATGTTGGCAATTTTATCCCACTCTATATTATGTTCTTGAAAAGTTTCTTGAAGAGTTATAAAAAAATCTTCATGAATCAATGTCTTTCGTAGGATATGCAGAAAGTATTTCCTCTGTAATTTCAAGTCTATGATTTATACCTCTAATAAAAATTAAAAGTTCACTTATATCAGTAATGTCACATGACTCATTTAAAGCCAGTGCATGATAAGTACAATCTTCCAATTTTAATTTTAATTGATCACATAAATTACTTAAAATATTATCAATTCATCTCACAAGAGTTCTTCATGACAGGGGACATAATAATTCAGCAATAACTATCAAACATTCTTTCGTAAATTCCCCATCAGAAAATGATTTCCATTGTTTTGCAACCTTATGTGCAATAACACAACTAGCTTTTGTCACAACTTTATCTAGATTTGACAAAATTTTCAGAGTATTTTGTTGTTTATGCAAACCACATTTAAATTTTTCTGCCACAATTTTCATTTGTTCTGGGTGAAAATAGTTTATATTTTACAAAATGTTTTGTTGAAAAATGCCTTTTTAAATTATATTCTTTAAAAATGAAAATTGTTTTGTTACAAACCAAACAAACAGCTTTATCGTCTATATTTGCAAATAAATATCTGGATGTCCAATCATCATTGAAAATGCTGCATTCAGCATTAATTTTTCCTTTTTTTAATTGTTTCATTTTATAGCCTATATATTATATGAAATTTAAAATTGTAATAATTAGAAAATGCATAAAATTACTTGCAAAATATCATGCACCAATATTTTTTTGCTAAGAATTAAAACCCAAAGGAACTTTGCTCAATTGATGCTATAATTAGAAAGTAATACTTTGATGCTGAGCAGAATATACAGTATTCTTTAAAAACAGCAATTAATGTTATTTGTGACGTGATTCCTCCCATATTTTTATATTTTGTAATATAAAACTGCTATTTTAGAAGTTATGATTAAATTTATGCAAATTATAATAAAAATTTTAATTTTTATCATTAGTATTTTATATATTTCATGACCTTAAGATAAAGTTAATGTTATATGATCATGTGAATGATAAGCTTAGGGATTGAAGTTTACACTGAGTGTAATCAGGTATGGATTTTCTATATATAGGCATTCATAGGGCGGGCCAGATTCAACATTTTCATGGGCTGAATATGGCCCACAGACCAGCTGTTACCCATCCCTGAACTATATAATTAATTTATACATTTATTTCTCATGATTTTAATAGTAAATAAAACAATTCACAAATATTTAAACCAACATATATATAATGTGTGTACAATATTAGTTTTTTTATATATATATTGCCATAATTTTGATTTTTTTTATAGTTTTTTTTTTTATGGAGAATTAATATATTTTAAAAATAAGTTTTTAGACTTAACATGAGAGAAATTAATAAGAATCAAAATGATTTTATAATTTCTTATATATACATTTATATTCAGATAGATGGGGAAAGAGAGAGAGAGCAAAAGAAGAAAATTATACTCTTTCAGCATGTTGATAATAATCCCAAATGCTTTTTGTTCGAAATAAAAATAAGATTTTTTTTATATATACTAAGGAGGAAGATTGGATAATTAAAAAGGAGAAAAAGAGAAAAGAGACCAGTAATATCTTTTGAGATCATTTTAAATTTAAATGACTTCGCAAATGATATGAATTTATCATTTATAACAAAAGTGGTTGAAATATTTGAAGGATGAGTAAGTAAATTCAGTTTTCATTCCATCAGATTTTGTTTTAATTATAACATTATACAGGAATTTTATTGGGAAATGTAATAAAATGCTACATTTTAAATATTCAAATATTAAAATGTGGTTATTAAAAATTCTATATTTAAAAAAGAAATCTATTAAATACGACTTTTTTAATCTATTTTCTTTTACATTTATATTAATTTTAAAATATATCCATATTTTAACAAAGAGATGATTAATTTTATCAAATCCATGATTCATATTTGAACTTACTGACCTTATTCAATTTTTGAATATCAAGAAATTGTATGCTAATGCATTTTTATTTATATCATAATGATTATCTGAAAGATACTTGTAAAGAAATTTAATATTGTTAGTTACGAATTGGGGTAAAATGGTTAAAGACAAAATACAATGACGAATGACAAACATGGGTTGAAAGCTGTCAAAATCTAAAGTCTGTTTTTATAGAAAAAAGTAAAAGATAGCATTATAAGATGTGAAATAAATTGATTAATGAATCTGTATAAAATATGTAGATATATTTGTGATTTATAGTTAGGTTTATAGTTATTGCAAAACTTGTTGTTTTTTTTTTTTACTTTATTTTAGTTATAATAGCTATTGCCATTTAAGGCTTATTGCTGCTAATACACTACAGATTAACATATATATATATGCAATATATTGAAAAAATATTGCATATATATATATATATTAATCTGTAGTGTATTAACAGCAATCAGCCTTAAATGACAATAGCTATTATAACTAAAATAAAGTAAAAAACAAGTTTTGCAATAACTACAAACCTAATTATAAATCATAAATATATCTATATATTTTATACAGATTCATTAAAAAATTGAAAAAATTAAAAGACTGAAGTGGAGTTGGGCTGGACATATTGTTAGAAGAGATCATAATAGATGGACAATTGAAATTTTAAACTGGATTCCAAGAGATTGTAAAACACCCAGAAAGAGTCCACATGTGAGATTGATGGATGAAATAAGAAAGTATGCAGGGGTGATGTAGAGAAGAGAAGCTAAAGATAGGAAAATATGGATTGAACTTGGATAGATCTTCATCCTGCAGTAGATTGATAATGGTTGATGATGATGATGATGATATATATGCAATAATTCAAAGGGTATTATTCTCCTTTATTCTTCAGGTGTTGTTGGTGTACTAGCATGGAAATTGAACCTGGACTTTTAGCTTCTTGAATATTAAATTTTAAATTAGGATGGCTCAATTAGAGTATTATCTTAAACTTCAATATTTAACAATCTAAATGTTTAGGTTTGATTTTCATGCTAGTACAGTCACTGGTTAGATCAGCAATACTTGAAAAAGATGAAAGAATAACACCATGCAAATCACTGTGCATATTCTAACTTATATGCTATTACAATAGTTGAAAGTAATTGAAAGATTTAAATAAAGTTAATTTTTTCTAAATATGTTTTACACTTAATATTAGATGTTGGAAATAGTCCAACATATAAATACAAGAATAAAAACTTTTCCCTGAGTCTAACATGAGCATAGGTACCATTATGTAACCAAATTTTAATACTATTAACTTTTCAGTTGAATTTTCAAAAATAGAAGATATTAAATTAGGCATTATAACAAAAAAAAAAAAAAAACATTATGCAGGTTTTTTTTTTCATTTGTTAATTTAACCTTCAAAAAAAAAAAACTTGCAGTCAGCTATCTGTATTATTAAATGTATTTTCACTGGAAAATGACTTCCACTAACAACAAATTTATGTCTTACAAGTTGATGGCAGCTTAGCTACCAATGCTGGGATCCAATCAGTTGTTCAAAAGTTTACAGGAAATAAACTTTGCACCCTTTATGGATTTATATTTAGAAAAAAAGTAGATTTGTCTTTATGTTCAGTACTACCACTGCCTTTTGATTTAATACAGAACTGATAATATTATTTATAAATAATCTGTCAGTCTAGCTACTTTTTTATATAAATAGATTTTTCAGTTTTTGGATTATGTGTATAGATTATGCCAGTTAACAATGTGTCTCTCTGAAAATAATTATTTTATTTGCAAGCTTACATTTTATCATTTATTTGTTTAAAGATAGGCCATTGTGTAGTGCCTTTAAAATATTTATTTAACTGGTAACTAAATAAGAAAAAAACAAATTTATCAAAGATTTGAATTATATATATACAAATAAAATGTCCGTTAATTAAAAAAACTATTGTAATAACAATAAAAATAATAAATATAACAGTAATAAACTGTTATATATAGTCTTTCAATCTGCAGAAGTACTTTTGGTTAATTCCTTAACCTGCCTCAACTGCCATTAAATTCAAATAAAATGGAACTACCATTATCAACTCAAATCCCACGAATCCCGAATTTTAATGTTAGCAGCTTGTGTATTAATTAAATCCATTTTATTCCTATTTATTAAAATCCTTTTCAATTTTTTATTTATTATGGTTTCTCTCTTCATGAAGAGGAAGAATCTTAAGACTTTTATAATAAAACTTAAATTCATATTTACATGTCCTTTCATGATCCAAAAAAAACTGAAGCAGTCATTAAATCACTATTATTTTTACTTTTCACATGCTACTGCTTCTTTACCCTTTTTTCAATACTGTACCTATATATAATATGCATTCACAAAAAATTTTGATACACAACATTATTTTTCAGAAAACTAATGTTGTGTATCAAAAAATTAAATGTGTATCAAAAGTTTTGTGGATGTATGTTATCATATATAGGTGAATCGGGGTGCAGTATTGAAAAAAGATTAAAGGAGCATGAATGGTTATATAAGCATGTGAAAAGTAAAAATAACAGTGATTTAGTGACTGCTTCAGTTTTCTTGGATCATGATAAAACATGTAAATATAAATTTCAGTTTGATATTGAAAGTGTTAAGATTCTTTATGAAGAGAGAAACCATAATAAAAAAAATTAAAGTGGCAATTTTAATAAATAAGAGTGAATTTAATTAGTAGGCAAGCTGCTAACATTAAAATTTAAAATTCATGGATTTAAGTTGATGATGTTTGTTTTTGTTTTGTTATTTGAAGTTAATGGCAGTTGAGAAGGTTAAGGAATTAACAGAAAGTACTTCTGCAGATTGAAAGGTTGTATATAATAGTTTATAACCATTAAATTTATTATCTTTATTTATATATATATATATATATATATATTACAAGAGATTTGAACTCAGACATTCAAACTCCTCACAGCTATCCAATCCATCTTATACAACTGATTACATATGACCACATACATGTGAAAAAGATAAATGATCTCCAATATATGCATTTCATGCTAAACCAGCAATCATCAGTTAGTCCAGATCACCATCTCCAACATATTAAGAAAACAAATCTTCAAATTTTAATGGACAACTCACCAACTTTTCTATCATCCATATCTTTAAAAGTCCAAAAATAAATCCACAAAACCTTGATGATGCCAATATTATTGTCATATCCATGTTGACCTTAAGTCAATCTGACTTATTGACATATTGAGGTCCTGTGTATGAGGGGTCAGATTGACTTAAGGTCAACATGGGTATGACAATGATATTGGCATCATCAGGGCTTTGAGAATTTCATTTTTGCATTTTCAATGATATGGATGGCTGAAGATTTGGAGAGTGGAGAAGATTTAAGCTTTTTCATTAAAGTTTGAAGATTTTTTTATCTTAATATAAACTTAGCAGTGATTGTATATATATATATATATATATACATATATATATATATCACCATCTCTAATATATATATATATATATATATATATATTAGAGATGGTGATCTGGACCAACTGATGAGTGCTGGTTCAGCATGAAATACATATATTGGAGTTCATTTATCTTTTTCACATTTATGTGGTCATGTGTTTCAGTTGTATATGATTGACTGGAAGCAGTGAGTAATTTGAAAGTCTGAGTTAAAATTTCTTATGATTATATTAATTTTTATTATACATGTATTTAAATATTATATACTTAATATTGAAAGGATTATTGTGAAATATGTAAAAACAGATATCTATTCAACTACTGCATATATAGACATAGATATAGGTAATACATTTAAACTTTTAAAACACATTTAATTTCAGATAGTAGGAAAAAAAGTCATTTCTTTAAAAAAATAAGCTACCTTGAAAAATATAATAACTTAAATCTTTACATATGCCCTTTAGTCAAGAGGAGTAATTGGCATAGTGGTTAGAATAGATTTCTGCTATACAAAAGTTTTAAAACATAAAAAATGTCAAGCATTGTTAGCCAAAAGGTTAGCGCCTCTGCCTTGCAAGCAAAGCAGTTGGTTGTTGCAGATTCATCTCTTGAACCCCCCCGGCCGATGCTAAGACATATGAAAATAAAATAATCAAGTGATTATTTGTTCAGGAATTGCATAAAAAGTCTTGAACCCCCCCGGCCGATGCTAAGACATATGAAAATAAAATAATCAAGTGATTATTTGTTCAGGAATTGCATAAAAAGTTTTAACACTGAAAGAGACACAATATTTGCATTATCCATGATCTTGAGTTTCCCACAATCTACTAGTACTCTAAATTAAGTAGGATTAAAATTTTTAATTAATGGAGATAAATGAAGGCACTTTATTTTGGGATTTTAAATAAAATTTATCTTCAAATGAATGGATGAACTATGCTAGTGATTAACTGTTAATGTTACCATTTAAACATATTTATTAGAGCCATATATTAACAAAAATTGATATTGGATAATGCTCAGAACTAGAAATGAATGAATGTGAATGAAAGTCTTTAATTGTCTTTTACCGGTTCCATATTGAACTCTGTGATTAACAATAACAAATTTGTGTATTAATTTTATTGTTTTCCAAGTCAACCTTTATTTAGTCATACATTACTTTATAAAATACATTTACTGAGATTTATGAATATCATATTTAAATAAAAAACATTTTTTTTGTAATTTATATAAAGTGTAGCAATTCCAAATAGCTTATAGCAGGCACAAATTTTCTTCGTTAAAAAAAATTAGTGAAGGGAAAAACATTAATTACTCAGTTCGACAAGTTGTGAGTTTGAAACTATTTTTCATCCTTTTTACCCTCTAGCTAAAAATTAGCTGTATATTTATAACATATAGTATTCATTCATACAGACACAAGATTTCGATGTTAATTAAAAATAGATTTCAGTCTATTCAACTTTTATTATATTTTTTCATGAATAAAACAATTTCAAAATCTTAATTATGCTCATTCTTTTATGTATTAAAAATTTGGAATTTAATTTTAAATAAACCTGATTCTCTGTTATATTTGATTTTTAAAACGGTTTTTTTATTTCATAGTGAAATAATCCAGAAAAAAGTTTTCTTTCTGAATACATGAATAGTAAGAATTTAAAATCTTTTATAGGATATTGTACTTAGAAATATTGATCTATCGTTTTGCATTTTCCAAATGGAAAAAAGAAATTGCAAATCTAAAAAAAAAAAAATTAACATATTTTTTTGATATATGATTGTAAAACTTTTTTATTATGAAAAGAATGTTGTTGAATTAATATAGTTATATATACTTTTTGCTAAATCAATTAATAGAAAACGTATAAAATAATTTATCCTAATAAAATATTAAGTTCAATACTTTATGGAATTTAGCCAGTATAATAAGGAACTCAAGATTTGGGGATTTTGGAATTGTACTTAACTGAGTAAAATATTTTAAACAAATAATTTAATTATTTAAAGAAAAGTTAAGCTAAATGTGCAACTTGGGTTTCTAAACTTTATACGATTCCTGCACAATTAAACTTATGATATAATTAATTTGCGTATAGAAATACAGGTACTCTGTTTTATGAGACATAAATTTCTGTTTAAATTAGTGATGGTACACATTAAGAAATAGGTTTCTGGTTATAAAATAATTATTAAATATATATAATTAAATTGATTTGAATGTTGATTTTTTTCTCTTGCCCAAGGTAGATTGTGATAACTATAATCAAGTTTTATTACTAAATCACCATTCATGGTACATTTCTAAATACACACTTAACACTATTTTTATTTTGCATTTTAATAGTTGGAATTAAATAAAAATTAGCTAGCCTTTACATAATTTACTTCAAAGCAAAGATCTGCATCAATCTATAAGAAGGAACAGTGTAAAAAATATATATTGCTGGTGTTTGAAGGCTGAAGATTTATTTTATTCTTCATCTAAGAGTTCAAATCCTAAACATAGTTTCAATTTTAAAAAATCAAAATTTTATTTGGCTTAAATTTATAAATATATGATAGATGGATATACTATCCAATAATCCTATGCCTTGAAATTTAGTGAGATGTTTATAAGAAGAAAGAATATTAAGTCTTGCATTGTTAGCCAAGAGGTAACGCAGCCCCATGCAAGCAAGTAGTTGGTTGCAGACGGTTGTGGGTTCACATCCCGGCCGATGCTATGACACATGGAAAAAAAAAGAAAGAATATTAAGTGTATACATTGCTTTTATCTCAGTTGCTTTTATTTCAAAAACAATAATCACTTCTTTTTATAATTTAATAATGTTTCTGATTGTTTTTGTTGTTGTTTTGTGAGTATTGCTTTAAAATAACATTTTCTCTCTTTTTTAATAGACATATAAATGTAACGTGATAATTGTTTTTTATTGTCACATATAATACTTCATTGTCTTTAATGTTTTCCTAAGTTACTTCTTTCATTGTAAAACATCAGCTTATTGGTTTATTAATATTAGAACTGAAAAATACAATGTTTATAGTCAAGATTTTTTTTTTACTGCTTGAGAATTTATTATTATTATTATTATTATTATTATTATTATTATTATTATTATTATTATTATTATTATTATTATTATTATTATTATTATTATTATTATTATTATTATTATTATTATTATTATTATTATTAATAAGCCTATAACCTGATATACACATGCGCTTTGCAGATGTCATTATATAAATGAATACTCCCACTTTTTCAAACCCAAGATAAAGTCTTTAAGAAAATATAGAATGAATCCACCTATATTTTTGACCCAACCATATATGTATGGCCAAATCTGAAGTGTTTGAAATAAAGAGTGTGAAGTTATTAATTGATCACTTTAAATTACTTTTCTACATCAATGTAGAAAAGTAATTTAAAGTCAATGTAGAAAAGTAATTTAAAGTCAATGTAGAAAAGTAATTTAAAGTGATCAATTAATAACTTCACGCTCTTTATTTCAAACACTTCAGATTTGGCCATACATATACGGTTGGGTCGAAAATATAGGTGGATTCATTCTATATTTTCTTAAAGACTTTATCTTGGGTTTGAAAAAGTGGGAGTATTCAGTTATATAGCGACATCTGCAAAGCACATGTGTATATCAGCTTATTGGCTTATTGATATTATAGAACAAAAACATCGCGCTATATAAGAAAATAAATGTATTATTATTATTATTATTATTATTATTATTATTATTATTATTATTATTATTATTATTATTATTATTATATTCAAATATCAGCCTTTCAAGCTAATTGTGCATATGCTTTTGCAAGTGTTAATAATAATAAATGAATCCTTTCTCTCCAATACGAGATATAGTACTTATGCAAGAATAAAATGAATCCACTTATTCCTATGACTCAAATACTTATATATGAGCAAATCTGAAGTACTGGCAAGGAAAGTGTGAAGATGGAACAGTCACTTTAAATTACTATATACAATGTCTGAATAAATGACGGTGAAATTGTCTAGAATTTACTAAACGTCATTATTATTATTATTATTATTATTATTATTATTATTATTATTATTATTATTATTATTATTACATTCAAATATCAGCCTTTCAAGCTAATTGTGCATATGCTTTTGCGAGTGTTAATAATAATAAATGAATACTTTCTCTCCAATACAAGATATAGTATTTGTGCAGGAATAAAATGAATCCGCTTATTCCTATGACTCAAATGCTTATATATGAGCAAATCTGAAGTACTGGCAAGGAAAGTGTGTGCAGATAGAACAGTCACTTTAAATTATTATATATGATGTCTGAATAAAGGACGGCGGTGAAATTGTCTAGAATTTACTAAACGTCATTATTATTACTATTATTATTATTGTTATAATAATAATAATAATAATAATAATAATAATAATAATAATAATAATAATAATAATAATAATAATAATAATAATAATATACCATACCATACCAACATACCCCCAGATCACATCCCTAATGATACTAAAAGAAAATCTGACTACCTAATGAAAATTTGCACTCTAAAGAATCAACAATAACTCACATTGATTTAATATCAATGTTTGCAGACCTCACAAACAATTGTCACACTCTCATGAAAATCATTAGTACCTCACATATGTTATCCAGACAACCCATCCACATATAAAACCAAACCTGGTTTGCATGCATAAACACAGAATTCCAGAGCATGTAAAATTTCATCTAATTTTGTGTAAATCAATAAGTCAACTTTTAGATATGTAAACTTACAATTACAGATTGCCAATGTAATCTCAGTAATCCAAGCTATGTAATCCTTTAGTAACTAATCCACTGCTTGTAAAAAATTCCTCCAGTCCTGGGTAAATCAATAAATCAACTTTTACATGTGTACAACTACAGATTGTCATGTAACCAAAGCAATCAAAATTATGTAAAATCAACAACCTGTAAAAATTCTCGTAATCTGGTGTAAATCAATAAAACAGCTTTTACATGCATAAATCTACATTTATGGATTGCCTACATAACCACAGCAATGCAAGTGGCACAAAACCCTTGTTACTAATCCACAGCATGTAAAAATTTATGTAATCTTGTGTAAATCAACTTTTACATATGTGCACCTATAGCTACAGATTGCCCATGTAAACACAGCAATCCAAACTATGCAAAACCCTTGGGACTTTCTAAAATAAATAAAGCTTATCATTGAAAATAATAATAACAATTATTATTATTGTTATTAAAAAATTGAACTCTTTTTACAGAATATAACTTGGAGTTTAAAACTTAATTTATCAAAAATAAGAGGAAAATGAAATGATAGCGATATGTTTAAGTTGCACATGCAGTATGGATTAAATGTTTAAAATATGCAACAAATATAGTTATTAATTTAGTGAAAAAATGTAATTTAATTAGCTATAATTATCTGCATATACCGAGAACTAGCAATTATTAAATCAACAATAAGCTTTAATGCATCTTAGTTACTATAGAACAAACTTAAATGATGTATTAAAATTAATAATATAATCATTTGCTGTTGTATTTTATTTTATTTTATTGCTGAAAGTACTATAAAGGCATAAACAGCAACAATGGAAAAAATACCGAATCTTCTTATTTTTGTTTTACTGAGTCTGATTGTGTGTGTGTGTGTGTGTGTGTGTGTATGGTCTTCTTATTGGTACAACACTTTTCTGTTATGATCACAACTTTTGTTTTAAACGCGGGCCAAATTATTTGGCCATTTTTTCATCTTTCAAACTTGAGACCTTTTTAATGATCGACCTATTGCTAATCTGTATAATTTGTAAGGAAATGGATATCGAACAATTTTTTGCTAGAGCGAAAAGCATGGATGGAAATTCATTACAACTATTTCCCCCAAAGCTGGGAAAACATAATAAGAAATATATTTTCTTTAACAATTCTATTTTGCAATTTTGTGAGAATTTAAAACCTTTATTTATTTTTTATCATTGTATAATGATGAACCCTTTAAAATTGTAGATTTTTAAAAATATTATCTCATTTATTTTAAATCTACATACACATACACCATATAGTATATGTTTATGTGTAATTACTAATTTTTCCTTTTGATCATGTTGCAAGTTGAAAATTCTCAATTGGAAAGTTTACAACTTCTAGGTCATTGTTCTATTAACCTTATATTTTTTGCATACAAGGTGCTTTTGAAAACAGTGTTCAGTCATAAATTATTGGAAATCATGTGTTACAGGATTGCAAAAATATATTAAACAATATATATAATTAAAAATTTATAAATGACAAAGTTTTTCGATAATAAAAAATTATATAATTGGATTTATTTAGAAATGTTTTTAATCAGAATAAATAATAATTTTATTTTTTTAATATTACGTAGCACTTAAATAATCGACGAAATTTGAAAAATGTATCTTGCAGGTCCCCTAGTAACAGATTTATATACTTATCTTGTGAAAATGTTTATTTAAAAGAGGATACTATATGTGGCATTTGTAATCATTAGTGGAAATATCTTTATATTTTCTTACACTTTTGAAACAATGATTATTCATTGGTTTATATAGGTAAATAATAAATTTTGGTGACCTTGAATAGATTAAAAATAATCAAATAATTTATTCCTAGAGAGTTTGAAAAAATTCCATACCAGAAGAAAGAGAGAGATGGAACTGTAATCTATGGATTTGAAGTTCCAAAGTCTATCTTTCTTTTAGATCTTTAAACCCAGCAGACAGCTCTGATAATGAAACTACATTATAAAATATTGCAGCATTTTATACTATTAAGGTTTCATCTACATATAGAATTTAAAAGTTAAATCATCAAGATAAAAACTTTCATTAGCTGTCATTTATAAATTATCATGATCGTTTTTATCTGCAGTGGGGGCGCGGGGGGGGGGGCTGATAGAGGGAAAAGAAATAATTAAAGGTATTCATTTTAGTCGAGAGGTCATCACAGCCACTTTGCAAGCAAGTAGTTGGTTGCAGACGGTTGTGGGTTCGCGTCCCAGCCGATGCTATGACATATGAAAAAAAAAAAATACATTTTCTATATGCTAATCCAAATGTCATTTTTTTGAAATCTTGCATTGCTATTTAACTTTTTTCGATACAAACATACTTTGACTAATTGTAGTTTTCCATGATTTTCTGTCCTCAGCTATATCTTTCTAATGAATGTAGTCGATATTGCAACATATTAGAATGTAGCAAAAAAAGTCTAATCTCTTTCATAAAATACTTTGATCAACTTCATGGATAAAGTTTATTTTTGAAAGTCTGAATCATTTACTATACTAGTAGAATCAGTACCATCACTGACCACAAACTAAAATACATAGTGATTGATCTTACTATCCTATAATTGAAATTTTATTGATAGTTATGTTTATATTTCATTTCCATACAATAATTTATGTACAACAGCATCTTTAAATAAAATCAAAAAGTTAAATTATTATGATGTTAAATACAATAATACCAGTCAGGAGTCTATGTTGCATATTAATACCAAGTCTACCTTTATACCTTCAAGTTATCAGCACATTTAAGATGATTCACATGCTCAAACTAATAAACGTATAATCTAAATATTGTTCTAGATTCTTTTTCTGTCACTGACTGGGAAAATTACCAAGTTTTTTGAACATTCATCTATTACATCCAAATGTTTATAGTTTGCATTAAAAACAATATAAAGTCTGTACATCATTTTTGACTTGTCAAGAATAATAAATCATCAATATACTGTAAATGTAGAAAGCAAGAAATTTTCATTTTTGCATTAAAAACTTTCCCATTAGATGACTAATTATATCTTGTGGCCTAGACCATTGACATAAAAAATTTAAAACAATGTCAGCCCTAATATTTTAAGTACCTCTTATTTATCACTAGTTATATTAATGATTTCTTTTATATCATCACAGAGAAATTGTACAATTATGACTAAACTTTTCTGAACAGCTGGATAATTTCAAATATTGCCATAATCTTTTTTATTTATGTGTATTGAATGCCTTGAACAAATTGATAGAAGTAATACATAAATCATGCCTTTAGTCATAATACTATTCTTTTGCTTTTTACTAACAAGATTTTATCAATAATGTTTCTTAATTATCTAACACCATACAATGTGTCAGAGTATCATTCATTTGAGATAGAAAATAACTTATTTTATTTAATTCACAAACATAATGTTGATGTTTCATGATAAATACTGCAATATTTTCTATATTTTATTTATATAATTTGGAATAATAAAAACATTTTCAATAGCATATGGCACCTCTTCATAAGTCTTATATTTCTAAATAAAATTTCCCACCATTCTGAAGCAAACATTTAACATTATTCTTTTTAAAAGTTGATTTCCCAAAGTATCTCCATCATATGAGTATTATTTAAAATAATAACATGCGAGATTAGTTTTTTTTTATATGTAATCATTTAAGTATCAATCCATGCAATTTGAATTATGATGATAATGAAAATGTATAGTTATTTTAAACAAACAACAATATTAGTCAAGCATTGGTGGTCGAGAGGTCAGCGACAGCTGCTTTCAAGCAGTTGTCCTGGGATAGCGGGTTCACTTCCTGGCTGATGCTATGACACATGAGAAAAAAACAACAACTAATAAGTGTATATAGTGAAATATGTCATAATGGTAGGTAAACTTATCTTATTACTTTAAAACTTCTTTGAATATTTTCATCAGTAACATCTTTACTTCAAAAAAAAAAAAAAATGAATACATGACTTTCAGCTTAAACATTTAATATTAAATATATGTTGTTATATAAGTAAGTTGATTTGAATTCACAAATATGGGATACTTGAATCCCAAGACATTAACTTAAATAATATGAAACAAATAAATGTGTTTTCTGGATGGTAATAGAACTTTGATGTTCATCATTAGTGAAGACCAATATTTCATAGTTAATGTAGAGATGCCATAAGTTTTAATATTTATATATATTTCAACTTTAGAATAAATGATTTTGATGCAGAATAATAGTGTGAATCTTTTTATAACTTTCAATTTATAAATTTAATACAAATGTTGTACTTGTTAAATTACAAATAGACTTAAAAAGCCATACCTCACAAAGTGGTTTCATCATAATTAAATTAATAATGATATAATCACCGTGCATTTTAAATTATTTTATATTCTTTATCACATTATATATTTGAGATATTAATACATGTAATGGTTTTGTAAATAGTATACTTTGCATCCTATTGACACTGTAATTAGCACTTGTGTGACTGATTTCTATCAAAATCTAATAACATTTTGAAATTAAGTATAATGACTATATTAATAATCTTGCTTTTATTAAGTAAAGGTTGTTACTAATAACTGAAAACTAAATTTATAGCTAAGTCAAATTGATCAGATAGATTATATATATGTGTGTGTGTGTGTGATATAGAAAGTATATCAATAGCTCTAACAAGCTTTTATCAATAAGTGCCCCAAGATAAAGCATTTAAAAATCTCTATCTAGAATAATCCCTATCATTAGACCATATATATATATATATATATATATATATATATATGTGTGTGTGTGTGTGTGTGTGTGATATAGAAAGTATATCAATAGCTCTAACAAGCTTTTATCAATAAGTGCCCCAAGATAAAGCATTTAAAAATCTCTATCTAGAATAATCCCTATCATTAGACCAGTGTTCAAGCTTTTGGCTCAACTTATTGAGGTGCTGGGACATTCAGACACTAGATCTAAAAATACTAACTCAAAGCCAGCATTTATCTGATACATAACTATCAAGTAGAAAATCTGAAATTTTCAGACATGTAAATATCTTTAAGTACAGCTATCTAACTTAAATAGTTGGATTTCAGATTTGAGGCTGAAGTGTTTTCAGACCTATATAGCTAATTATGTTAGATAGCTGGACTTAAAGACATTTACATGCCTGAAAATTTCAGATTTTCTAAGTGCTAGCTTTGAGTTAGTATTTTTAAATCTAGTGTCTGAATGTCCCAGCACCTTACTGAGATGAGCCAAAAGCTTGAAACTGGTCTGAGGATAGGGATTATTCTAGATAGAGATTGTTAAATGCTTTTTTGTGGGGAACATATCAATGAAAACTTGTTAGAGCTATTGGTACACTCCCTATATTTACATATCTGTATTACAAGTTTAAAACAAGTTATATGATATATGACTTGCTTTTTTTTTAATTATATATATATATATATATAATTAAAAAATATATATATATATATATATATATATATAAATTGTAAAAGCAAAAATATAATTTTTATTAAGCTTATCTTGGACATTTTAGGTATATAAAAATTTAGTAAATAGTTGTTTTAAGAGATTATATGATTTTCACATGTGAGATGGAGGGATGAAATAAGAAAGTGTGCAGGGGTGATGCGGAGAAGAGAGCTAAGGATTGGAGAATGTAGATTGAACTTGGAAAGATCTTCATCCTGAAGTGAATTGATAATGGTTGGCAGGGATGATGATGATGATGATTTTTAAAAAAACAGAAATGATTAATGAACTTTTGTTTTTATAGTTTTAATATCCGAATTTCATCACTCTACTATTATTACAATGTAGGTTGTTTATAATAAAAAAATTTAATGTAAAATTGTAAAAATTATATTAGCCATAGACTTTTAAACTGGATATAATTATTAACCAAACAATGGCTACAATTAGTATGTGATACTGCTATTAATTTTCATTTTTAAATGCCTTATTTTCATATTATTTTTTTAAATTGAGCAGATGCCCCTCTTCATATCTTCCAAAGTATTTCTATATTATGCAAAAGTTAAATTATTTTAAATGTAGTTTATGCAGTTTTAATCTTATATCACATTATCTTTAATTCTTTATAAACATTATTTACAAAAAAATATTAAATTATTGGTCTAAAAAGAAATTAAAAATGGAACCAGAAAATAATATAAAATGTCTTTTGTTTAACTGCATTCAGTTGATTTTTTATAATCAGTTGATTGCTTTCATATAATAAATTATTATAACGAAATAAATTTTCGTATTATCGTTGTCTTTACTTACAATAGGCATTATTATCTTTGTCTTAAAAAGTAGAAAAAAGTGGTGTTTTGAGATATTGCTTGTAGTTGGAGTTTTTCAAAAGCTGTTTTGTGCGAAAGAAATGTAAGCCTTTCTAATATATGAATTATTATTATTAAAAAAATGATTAACAAATGAAACTCTTCCTGGATGTGAATAGTAAAAAAATAACCTAGGGACAAAGAAAGATGAATAACTCCGTGTGTGTAAATTTAAAAAATCAGATATATTAATCTTTAACTGAGTTTCGAAAATGATTAATAATAATCATTAGTGTATTTATCTGAAATGGATGGCGTCAAATTTGTGAGTGGAGAGAGTTTGACAATGGTAAATGAAAATATAACAATTATATTTTACTTTGTATCTAATAAATATATATATATATATTTTCCATATGTCATAGCATCGACCAGGAGGCGAACCCACAACCGTCTGCAACCAACTACTTACTTGCATATTTTTTTTTGTAATATCTCAATTATTATTCCATTCTTAAAGTTGTTGATTGTACAGCAATTGGTCTCAAATATAAAAACAAAACGATGTATACATACAAATTGTTTTTTCAATAATGTATATAAATATTCTAAAATTAGATTTAAATTCATTTGAAATGTTTATAATTTAATATATTCTTCTTAAGCAGAAGTTTAATACTTAAAAAAAAAAAATCATCTATATTGATAACTTCACTTTGGGAAAAAAAAAGTAAAATATTTTGAAGTTTGTTTTTTAATGATTTAACTAAAGTTTTCTCTATCTCATTCTATTTTTTTTTTCAAGTTGATTTCCAATATTTCTTTAGATAATGCTGAAGGGTAAAAATATATAAAGACCATTTTAAATATTAATGCAGATCTTCCATTATACATATGTTTATGTATGTTTGTGTATGGGAAATAATGATGAAAGAATAAGGGTGATTAACTAGAAATCATTTAATGTAAAACTTTGTTGTAGCCTATAGAATTATAATCCCCATCCCGACGCACATACATACACATGCTTCTAACCATTTCTAGCAAAGGCCAGCTAACGTTACAACTATTATTTTTTAATGTAAAAATTAGTGCAATACTCATTTGACTGATCTACATTGTTTGGGGATTTTTATCTTTCACTTAAAAATAGCAAAATATCCATTTACTGACTACAATTGATTGATTATCTATTTACATTGTATATGGGTTATCTAAGTAAAAAAAAAAAAAAAACTGAACATGTTTATGGCTTGACCTAAACTTGAAACCTATATCATGATATAATATGCACATATTTTCACCAGACCATCACAAGATACATTGAGGAAGTCTTTTTACATCATAAAAGTATTAACATTATTAGTAATTACAGTATTATGCAATACTGCAAAATGAATGCATATTTTTATTAGTCAAGAAAACTGCCTGTAGAATAGGAAAAAAAAAGTTTATTATTTTACATTAATAAGATTGGCCATACTAGAGCTCATTTAATTTTAATTTGAGAATATGTTTTGCAAAAAAATAACTTAAAATGAGTTGGTAAGAATTCATCTTTTCATTTCAGAATTTATTTTTAATCTTTTAGATAATTTGAGCTATACATGCCTAATGCTTTGTTTACAATGTGATAATTGAGTTTGAATAAGACTGTCTCAAAAAAATGGATTTGGGATATACTTTCTCCAACTCAGAAAATTGATACAAAAAATGACTTTTCCCTTTTTCAATCATTTTCCATATGCATAAAATATCATTGATGTATATGAATTTGCTTTTTCTATTCTTAAGTATTTGCTCAATTTTTTTTAATCATTTTTGATGGAATGCAAATATAATTTCTGTACTTTGAGTTCTAGATGCAATTATATAAGGGATTTTAACACAGACTTTGAAGCTTTCAGCTATCCGTTCTATCTTATATAACCAGTACACATGACCACACATGTGAAAATGATAAATGATCTCCAATATATATATATATATATATATATATATATATATATATATATATATATATTACATGCTAATTCAGAACTCATCAGTTGGTTCATATAATCTCTTGGTGTATATTAACATAGCAAATCTTCAATTGTCTCCATGCTCCAAACTTCATTCATCCATACCATTGAAAATATGATGATAGAATACCCAAATCCCTTGTTGATGCCAACATTATTTTCATGCCTGTTGTCCTTAAGTCACTCTGATCCCTCATGTATAGGACTTTATCCATTTTATTTGTATTCGATCAAATATTAGATTAAACTTGTATTCTGTCCATCCCTCTTCTGTGTATTTAAACGGATAAGGTCCTATACAAAAGGGTCAGAGATATTCAATTGGCATGACATAATATTGGAATTAACATGGTATTTGGGCATCTCATCATCTGATATCCAATGTTATGGATGGCTGAAGAATTGGAAAGTAGAATAGATTGAAGCCTGTTCATTAAAATATGAAGATTTGTTATCTTAATATAAACTGAGCACTGATTATATATATATATGTGTGTGTGTGTGTTGGAGATGATGATCTAAATCAGCTGATGAGTGCTAGTTCAACATGAAATATGTATATTGGAGATCATTTATATTTTTGAGATGTGTATGGTCATGTGTGTCAGTTGTATGAGAAAGTGGATAGCTGAGGGGAGCTTGAATGTCTGTGTTCAACTCTCTTTTATATTTTGATTAAAACAGGCAAAACTCTCCATACAGAAATGGTGATATTTTGATTGTTTTATAAAAAATTCTTAGGCACTTTGACTAATACTTTTATAATTACTATACTTTTTCTTATTGCATTTTTATAATAAGATATATATATATAATAACAAATATTTTCATGGTCAGATGATGAAATTAAAATATTTTTAGGATCATAGTGTGTATTTATTGTTTAAATTGCGGATGTTTGGGTTTGGTTTAAAGCAATAACGAGATTGTATAACCCAAAAAAAGATTTTAATGTCATATATATAATTATTAACTATTGCTCAGTATATAGAGAACTGACTGATCTATCCAATCTCTTCAGATGTTCTTAATATTTCACTACTGTTCTAGTGTGTTGAACAGATATTTATATCTTTAGCATACCTTACAAAAAGAAACAAAATCAAAACAACTGTTGTATAAGAATTCAGTTTCTTTATTTTATAATGGACAATTATGCTAAAGACAAACCTCCATGAAAAGACACACTGAAATTTGCTATGTTTGTTGTATATATCATGTAGCATATTCTCTGTAGTTATGAATAAAACAATATTATTGAATAAGTAAGAAATATCACTATATTTTCACATTATATGAATAAATTTTTATTTGTAACGCTTCAGTCTTGATGTTTTACTACATTTTAAACATTATTTTGTAATGTTTTATTTTTATTTACATTGATTTGATTGGTTATAATAGCATAAAAATGTTAAAGCTTATCTATTAATTTTTTTCAAGTAAGAATATATATATTTGTGTGTGTGTGAGAGTGGATTTCAATGGACAATTGAAATTTTAAACTGGATTCCCAGAGATTGTAAAAGACCCAGAAAGAGACCACATGTGAGATGGATAGAATTCAATGGACAATTGAAATTTTAAACTGGATTCCAAGAGATTGTAAAAGACACAGAAAGAGACCACATGTGAGATAGATGGATGAAATAAGAAAGTATGCAGGGGTGATGTGGAGAAGAGAAGCTAAAGATAGGAATATGATGGATTGAACTTAGAGAGACCTTCATCCTGCAGTGGATTGATAATGGTTGATGATGATGGTGAGAGTGCATATGATTTTGGAGAACCTTGTGGAATAAAGTTAATAAATTAGTCATTTATACAAATGATTTGGGTTTGAATTCAGGTTAGATAAATATTGAAAATATTTTTAAGTTCATACAGAAATGGAAACACATTTCATTTGAGTTACATTTCTGTAAAATTCTAAAACATGTTTATTTAATTTAAATTTCTTTCAATAATAATATAAAAATATTAAATATAACAGTACTTAATTACTACATACAGTCTTTCAATCTGCAGAAGTACTTTTGGTTAATTCCTTAACCTTCCTCAACTTCTGTTAAATTCAAGATTGTATATAATAGTTAATTACTATTATATTTATTATTTTTATTGTTATTGCAATAGTTTTTAATTAATGACTGTTTTATTTATATTATATATATATATATATATATATGTGTGTGTGTGTGTGTGATGTAATGATACTAAGAAAATTAACATTGAGAAGGATATACAACAAAATATCTTGATATCTCTTAAACTTTTTATAGCAGTTTTGCAAAAATTGTTTTGTGGATAAAATGGAAAGCAAGAGTAAATAAAAGTAGATGGAGATTATTTGAGTCATCTAGATTTGGAAATGATGTAATTCTTTTTGAAATAGTGCACAGGAGTTTCATTAAATGTTATAAGATTTATCAAATGAAAGTAAAGCAATAGACTAAAGTAACATACAATGGCTTTTATCAAAAAAAGAAAATAAAGATTGATAATGACAAATTATAAGAAATTAAACAACTATAAATACCTTGTTGAAATTATTACTACACATGGAAACATAATGTGCTTTTAATAGAAATAACTTAATATTAAAAGGAAATATTCCATGTGATTGAAAAAAGTTTTTAATAAGAGTGCGTTATCATTTTTACTTATGGATTCAAGACTTAGATACTTAACAGAAGATCAATACAAAGGTTTTAGATAACTCAAAGATGTATGGAAAAATGCATGTTAAGAGAAACAAGAAGAGATCAAAATTGAAATACATGGGTGAGACAACAATCTGGTGATACTGACATCATTAAAGGAATTAAGGGACTGAAATGCAGTTGATCTGAATTTACTGCTAAAAGAGATGATAATAAAAGGACAACTGAAATCCTAAACTGGATTTCAAAGGGGTGTAAAAGACCTATAAAAATACATGTGAAATGGATAAATAGGTAAGTGTTCTGGAGTATTATGGAGAATAAAGGCTAAATTGGATCAAACTTGGAGACATCTTTATCCTACAGTGGATCAATAATGGTTGAAAATGATTATATATATATATATATAAGCATAATAGCACTCTTATAACCATAGTATTTGGTTTTATTTCCCTCTTCAAAAATAACACAAATTCATGGTTACTACTACTAAATGTAATATATATATTTCTATGTATAAACATTCATATAATACACACAATTAAAATAAATATAATACAATTTACTTAACAAATTTATATTTTAACACAATTAAAATTTATTAATACATATTAAGATGCTGAAAAAAATAATGAGCAAAAAATAGAATATTTTATAAAATAAATTACCATCAATTTTAATTCCCAGAATCCAAAACTTTTTTCTTGTTGGATTTGTGGATTTTTTGAATTTCAAGAATAGATCTTTTTACTCCTCTTTACAAATTCAAACTCTGTTAATATATAAAAACATGTAGTTCATTGCAATTAGGTTTATTAGTTTGTAGATATTTATTGGTTATTTTTCCTCTCTTTTTTTTCTTTTTTGCAAATGCAAATTTATTTATTACAAAAAATTAACAAATTACCTTTGAAATTTTTGTGAGTAAAATATTTTTTCAATAATAGATATTTAAATTAATGATATTTATTTTCAGCATACCTACTATAAAAATTTAAATAAATATATTAAACACCATCAAAAATAAATTTTGCTATTTTTCAGTACGAGTCCTAAATGTTTAAAAATTTGTAAATTTAAAGCATTGATAACCATTTATTTTATTTTGATATTTTGTGATTGCAGATCAATGTGAAAAAAACAAAATAAAATTTATAAATTTAAAAACGCATTTTTTAATATTTTTCTTCAACTGTTGACAAATGAATTAGCAGATTTTGAGACAGGGATATGAAGGTTTTACTATATATATGTATGTATGTATTTAACAATAAATTGTTTAAATTCTCAGTTTAATAGTATTATCAAGTCACTTGAACCATAATTTAATGTTATTGTTTGTAATATTCATAAGTAAACAATATCAAAAAATTATAGTTTAAATGTTTTACCAATAATTATTAACCTGGCTGAATTTAAATAGGTAATTTATTTAATATACGTTTTCATTGTAAAATTATCATAAATCTGTAAATTACACCCATCTTTTGTTATAACAATACAAATCGTTTTTGTCAGATTATACATTATCATTTATTTTTTGACAAAATAAATTATTGTTACAATAAAATTTGAGCTTTTTAAGAGTTTTATTTTAAAATAATTATCTGTGGATCTGTTTTGTAATTAACTTAGTAATATATTAGGTCTTAGTTTTCCCTGATATATATATAATCTTAAGTAAGTAATATAAAATACCATTATAAAACGGTGACAAATCTATACATTTATTACAATATTATTTAAAAGCTTATTTCAACAAATATTGCATGCTTTTTTCAATTTAATTGCAAACTATTTTATTGCTTCAATTTTACATTTTGTATACCAGTGACATATTTCATTTTTTATATATATATATAAACTTAATTAGAACCAAAAATAATAGGAAAAAAAAAACAACCAAATATTTATAAATGGAAAATGGAAAAGTAAAATTTATCAGTTAAACAACATGTAACAAATATACATTATATACAAAATATGCACTATATAAAGATATATATCATATAACTAAAATTATTTCTGTTATGTAATGGTATTTTATATTATTTACTTTAAAAACATATGAAAAAGCAGCATAAATATTAAATTTATTTTTCACAGTCTGTCAATATTGAAGTGTCAGACTTTTAATCAGATTTACCAGAAAGTATAAAATAACCATTTTTGCATATGCTTCATCAGATGTTGTAAAAATAATAAATCTAACATGTGCAAACTTCAAATTATGAGATATAAGCAAAAAAAAATTCATTATTGTTAAACATTAAATTTCACACAATAAATATAATATCTATTCATTCTTAAATGTTGTGAATAAATAATTTAATATCGAATATATAATAACTAAAAATTACAGTGCTTCAAACTATATGTAATAATTTGAATGACAAACTTTCTAAATGATGTTACTGTCAATGTATCTTCTATCTTGTAAGATTAATAAATAGATATATAAACATTTGCATATGCTCCTTCATATCTTAATGAAGCTGGAATTTAATTGATTTGAAGTTCACCTTTGAATAATATAATTTATCAGATCTTCCATCTTTATAAGATCCAAGGATGTGTATATATATATATATAATGTTATTTCAAATTTTCTGATCAATCTAATAAAGAAATTGGGCTTTGATAATTATAGCATTTGTAAAGGTCATAATTCTCATATTACATTTAGATTAAAGCATTATATATATATATATATATATATATATATATATATATATATATATATATATATATATATATATATATATATATATATATATATATATATATATATATATATATATTCTAATCTTCAGAAACATTCTAATGAATTTAAATTAGAACTTACAAATCAGTTTCAAATATTAGTAGATTTTGTACATGATTCAGATTTGAATGAAATTAATATGAAAATAACTGATACACTTTTAAAAACTGCAACAAAGATAACTGGTAGAAGAAAGCAGCAATTGGCCAATAAAATTTCTACTGAGACTAGAGAATTTATGAAGAAAAGAAGGAATATGAAGATATACAAAAATGATACATTAAAAAGGATTGAATATCTCGAATTTTTAAAATGAAACGGAAAAGAGTTGAAAATGATATAAGAAAGTATAACTGTGAACTAGCAAAGAAAACTGTAGAAGAAAATAAAAGTCTCAAGAATGTAAAACAACATTTTGCTATTGGTAAGAAATTTGTATCTGCAATAAGAAAAAAAGAAGGAATTATTACTAAAAAGAGAGATGACATCATGAAATGGGTAGAAGACTTTTATCAAGAATTATATAGTAATAAAGAACAAGTACCTCCTATATCTATTACATCTTCTGAATTTCCCAGAATTTTAAATGAAGAAGTGAGACATGCAATTAAATGTATGAAGAAAGGAAAGTCTCCAGGTAATGATGGAATTATAATTGATATATTAAAAGAAGCAGGTGAAGAAATAGAAATTTTTTTTTAGCAAATTTATATACCAAATGTCTAAATGATAAAGATGTACCAGATGATTGGATGAATGTAGTAATAATATTTAAAAAAGGTGATAAAGAAGATATTAAAAATTACAGACCTATCAGTTTATATATATATATAGTAATAGAATAAATATGTGGTCTATCAAAAATGGCCCTGGTTTGATTGTGACATCATTTGTTATAGAATAAAAATGAGGGTATGCTATTTTATTCTTTTAATGTGTCACAGATTTGAGTGTATTTTGACACTGAATAACTATAATGATCATGGGAAATAAAAACTTTAATATTATATGAATAAAAATATAGTCCAATTATTCATCACCATTTGCAATTGAATAAAAATATACACTGAAGTTGAATACCATTTATAAGGGAATAAAATTATGGATCATACTGTATCCTGAGTCATACCGTAATTATTGAACATGATTTGTAACAGAATAAATCCTAATTTATTAATATCTATAAATTGTAGTGTCATGTGTAACATAATGAAATTAATAAACTAAACTAAAATGAATATCAATCAATGACTAACAACCTAACACTTAAATAAATAAAATAATGATAATAATATTTATTATAACCTCATACATTCCAATATCATTTAGAACAGATAGAAAACAAAACATTACTTTAAACTATTCTAAAATATAAGCATTATTTGCAATAAATCAAAGATAAAGCAATAAAATCAATATCATTATCTTATAAATAACAGTATGTGCCTATTATATAAATCCCTTATAATAGAATAAAAATTATGACAAAAATTACACAGATACACTTTAATATTCCTCATGAATCAACACACTGTTTATAATAATAATACACCCTTATACCAAATGTCAAACATTATTTCTATTTATATTTAAATGAATTAATTCATGGTCGGATAAAATAACAATCTCAATATACTTTACAAATTTGCAATATCATGATATCTAAAAAAATATATATAACACAATAATTGATTTCTAATTACAACTAAATAAAATAAAAGTACTGTTAACTCAACCTTGCTATTCCACTAATATCAATATACTCTTATTAACTAAGTCAGTTATAATTTATCCAAACTGCTTCAAACCCTTTTTAGCAAAACTCTTTATTTGTACATATATATATATATATATATATATATATATATATATATATATATATATATATATATATATATATATATATATATATATATATATCATCTACGTTTTGACTGACCTGCAGTCTTCTTCAGAGCAAGACTGCAGGTCAGTCAAAACTTAGGTGTATATATATATATGTAAAAATAAAGAGTTTTGCTAAAAAGTGTTTGAAGCAGTTTGGATAAATTGTATTTATATGATATTACAGCAAAAATAAAGAAAAGTGTGATTTTAGTAATATTTAAGTCAGTTATAATAAGCTTAAATACTTAATAATAATACAGAATCAATTAACCCAACATATCTGTCGACTTTCATCAACTTAAAACATTATAAGTTAAAATCAATATTCAATCATAACAATACATAAAATAAATAATAGATTCCTATTTGATGCCTATTAAAATGCCATAGTCAAATCACCTCCAATTACACTTGAGTTTAATAAAGCTAAATTGTTGAAACTTTAGACCATAACAGTTAAAGCATTTGAAAGATTGTTAGCTTTATTATAATTAAACATTAATATTAAAATTTAATATTTAAACTGAATTTATGATCCAGATTAACGAACTTTAAATATAATTAAAGCAAATCACTCTAATTTGTAACAGAATCAAATATATTACTATTACTAGCTCTATAATTGAATACAGTTATAATCTTTATGGCTGTATACTGATTTAATATTACATTCCTTTTTAATCAATAATGACTTAAAATAAAATATGTGAATATTTTATTGCAATTACCTTTAACTAATCCTCAATAATTTTTATATTTGCAACTTTATCAATTAATATATAATTTATATTTTAATATTCAAATTTATTTATTAAGCACATAGCTCATATGAAATTAACAAAAAGGATTTTATCTTTTTAACATATGTGCCTACTGATTTTATAATAACTCAATGAAATTAAATTGAGAGCTGCAAACGTCTCAGCGCTTGTGACTATCAACAACCAATCAGATCTTAAACACTGAGACAGAGAATTTAAGAAAGAGTGGTTCCACTCCTCTTCTTTACTTGTCTATCTATATATTCAAGCCAGTCTAAAGTACTTAGATCTGAAAGCGTGACTCTTAAATATCTTCACACTCAACTCACTGAGTTCAAATTACAAACATACAGCATGAAATCTTTCGATTTACTATACAGTAGTTTTTCTTGCAGCAATATATGTAAATAATATTTATTTTATAAAGCACAGACGGTATTGAAATTAAACTGAGAGCTGCAAACCATCTGCACTTTATAAAATAAATATTATTTACATATATTGCTGCAAGTTATAACATCGAAAAACTACTGCATAGTAAATCGAAAGATTTCATGTTGTATGTTTGTAATTTGAATTCAGTGAGTTGAGTGTGAAGATATTTAAGAGTCATGATTTGAGATCTAAGTACTTTAGACTGGCTTGGATATATAGATAGACAAGTAAAGAAGAGGGTGGAACCACCCTTTTCTTGTTAAATTCTCTGTTTCAGTGTTTAAGATCTGATTGGCTGTTGATAGTCACAAGCGCTTGAGAGGTTTGCAGTTCTCAGTTTAATTTCAATACTGTCTGTGCTTTATAAAATAAATAACTCAATGCTGTAGGGTTGAGTACAGAGGAGATTCCAAATCCAAATATAAGATAGAGTCCTTATAAAGATAAGATGGCTGCTACTGTCTTTATAATTTTTCTATTTTGTGTTTAGATTTGAGTCTCCTTTATATTCAACATGATAGTGTTGAGTTATTATAAAATCAGTAAGACATACATATTAAAAAGTTGAATTCCTTTATCTTTATTATCTATTTTAGTATATCTATTTCTTGTTACTAGAAAAATAATTACAATAAGCTTCCAGTCACTTATTAAATATTTAAGAATGTCAAATCAGTTAATTTATTGCTGTGTAAAATCTATACCTGGTTAGATAATAAGCATTAACTCTTTCTTGGTTCCATGTAAACTTAAATATTTTAGCATTTTCTGGTGCTTTTCTCTCACACATCAATGTAAAATATACAATAAAATGATTATTTCTTATCAGAAAATAATAAATATGATTTCATTTGTTTTAACATCCTATTTTATATGAATTAATAATTCAAATATAAAATCAAGTTAAAAAACAAAGATAAATATTCAATATTTTAAGACATTTTTTTTTCTAATAGTATTAGTAATTTGAGCTTTTTTAATATTTTGTTAGAATTTATATTTTTAATTTTACGGTTTGCAAATATTAAGAAATATTCAAATTTTAAAATAAATTAATTAAAAAAATATAATTCAAAATTGTAAATATTTCCATCCAAATTTAACTACAAACATATTATTCACAACTATATATTTTCTAACTTTTTAGATTACAATGTGAGAACATGTATATTGATACTGAGTCCATTAATTTAAGAAAAAATAAAATATTGTGAATTGCTCAATCAATTTTATAATCTTTAATATTTCTTTAAATTTTTGCTGCTTACTGAGAGTAAAAAAAACAACAACCTTTAACTATATCAGTTCTTTTTTGAGAATATAGTTTAGTGCATTTATAAATAATATTTGTGATACAGTTTAATTAAAATACACATTGAAAATAGTTTTTTAAATTTTAATTAAAATAATAATTTCTAAATTATAACTATATATAAAAAATGCATATGCATAAATAATATACAAGTTGCTTTTTATTAGAACAATCACTTAACAGTGAATTAAAATAACTCCCTACTAGTATTTAACTTAAATAAAACAATGTTTAAAAAGCAACTAGAAAACATTTTTTTTAAATATTCCTTTATAAAAAAAAATATTTTACAAAATAGACTTGACAATATTATTTGTGAGCATTCAAAACTATTATATTCTTTGTTTTTTTTTTTTCAAAATAACTAATTACCTATTTATTGATCAATAGTTTGATTTCTTGCTCTCTGTTTTCTTTCTTTACACAAGCACATATATATATATGAACTATTATATGGGCACACCTGTATATAATTTATTGAATATATATATAAACTAATATTTTCATCAAGTGGGTAATAAATATTATAAAATAATCGCAGAAGTACTGTAAAGACTGACTTTTAACAATAATAGATGTTCTATTAATAGAAAACAGAAATAATAGTTATTTAGATTAAAGAGTTTTTTAAAAACAATATTCCAAATAGTAGGTAATTTTCATGTATCATCATTTGTTGATATAATCTGGTCTTTTAAAGATTTCAATGACTTCCTAATCTGACATTGTTGGAGAGTGTCACATCTGAATAATATTCTCATTTTAGAAAAAATAATATTATGACTTGTATTAAATCACTAAACATCACATGATCACCATTTCTTATGCTTGCTCAAGCTGTTAAAATAGGCAAACTCTCTACACAGTAGTGCACTCAGTACAAGCTAGTGTAATCAATAGATGCCAGAAGGCTTGTGCATGAAATCCCTATCTAGTGCCTACTCATCCAATATCCCCAGACTAGTTTCTAGCTTGTGATTTTCATCAGTGAGAGTTTTAGATCTGAGAGAACTGTACCTAGATCTTAGGAACTAATGCAACCCTCCAGCAGCCACCTATTATCTCAACTGAGCTACAAATCCATGAGTCTAAAACTGAACACACAATAATATTTTCAATCCAAGTTTACTATCCTATATTGGTTTTAGTATCAATCCTGTATTATGGGATAATGATGGTTATGATTATTAAAAAAACCAAAGACACCAACATGTATGGATACTGAACTGAGTTCAGACCTATATGAATATATAAGCTAGTGAGTATGGATTGAAAATATTATTGTGTTTTCAATTTCAGATTCATGGTTTTGTAGTTCAGTAGAGATAATAGGTGGCTGCTGGAGGGTTGCATTATATCCTAAGATGTAGGTGCAGTACTCTCAGATCCAAGACTCCTCAGTGTTGAAAGCTACAAGCTAGAACCTAGTCTTGGGATATTGGATGAGTAGGCACTAGACAGCAATTTTATGCACAAACCTTCTTGTATCAATTGATTACTCTGGCTTGCACTGAGTGGCACTACTGTATGGAGAGTTTTGCCTATTATGACTGGTAGCTATAGTATGAACAGTGCTAGTGATGATGAGTGTTGTTTAACTGCATTAATCTCTTCTATCATTGATGTGACAATTACTTATAGCTATATAGGAAACTTTACAAATGCTATATGGAATTTTATAGACTCTATAGGTGTCAAGAGGGATTGAGTCTTTAGGTTGACATTATGTTATAATGTCTTACAGTAAATATCCAATATTTCATTTATATCCATAGTTTGTGAAAATCATTGATTTAATATCACCAAAACATAAGTGCGCTAAGAATTGTAACCTCGATCACCGATCAATTCCCGCTGCACATTGTCAGCTATTAAGAGCTGTAACCAAAAGCATATCATGCCATCTATATTATGCACCAAAGACCACAACCAAAATCTGGAGCAACTTACCACAGACCAAACTAATGATATAACATAAACTTTTTATGATTTAATTTGATCGCAGCCAGGGTGTACCGCGAAGACCTATCATAGTAGTATGATAAAATACATTAAACAAATTATAAGTATGTAATGTTATTATCTTTCAAACCTTAATTTGCGACTTTCATTGTATGAGACTCGATGGCTGACCATGTACAAGATGGCATAATTTGTGGAACTACATAAGATTATGAAATTTTAAACCATCTATATGATTTTTAATACAAATGCTACTCCAGGTAAAGCTTTGCAATAAATAAACATAAATACTTGGGTTCTTTTTTTTTATAGTTTACTATATCACTGAGACTCTTATTATACTGACAAATGACAATTTAAAAACGTTAAGTAAATATATTCAATCATGTCATTATCTGGTAAATCTGTTTACAGGTTTAATAATCAATTTATATTGCATACTAGAATCAACTACGCAAAGCTAAAATGATGGAAAAGGTAAATGGGATTTTATTGTACCTTACACATCATAAACTACCAAAGACGAAAAGCATCCAAATGTTTTCTCAAAATATCACTAAACTCTTATATCATGTTGACAATAGTATGTACTTCAATGTATGCTCTATCCAAGGTTTATGATTTCTGATTTTACGAATGACAAATAGAAATGGCACAGTAAGTTTAATTATAAATCAATGTTTATTTACAAATTTATGAATAATAAGTAATTAATTCTAATGTTATAATTAAAGACATAAATAAACAAATAAAATAAATAAATTATATCCATCGACTTTCTTCAATAACATATCATAGGTACGGTTTTTAAAAACCTAATCATACCTTATATTTCAATTTGATAAAATGAATGTATTGAGGAAATTATACTAAATTCAACATCAACTCATGAAACATCTAATGTCATTTCCAGATTCAATAAATCTATACTGTAAACTTATAATAATATAATAAATAATATTATATCTGTAGGATTTAGCTATAATGCAATCATTAAATAAAGTGAAAATTTAAACTTACATTCAGGTAAATAATAATCAACCAACAGTTAATTATTATGAGGTAACTTGAATAGAATGTCCTGCTACAATTTGATGATCTAACTTATAAATTATACTTACAAATGGAAGAAGATGATTTAGCAGAATAACTAAAATACTTTGCCCAACTTATATCTATGAAGTAAAACCATATTCCTGTGGATGCATTCATCTACACATAGAATTAAATAACACTTAAACGCTTTGTGGATTTATACACCATCATAAAGTAATAAGTATAATTACACAATTCTGCGGATTAACCACCAGCGCAGGAATGAGTGTAAAATACAAAAATGGCAATTAAGTAATCTGCAAATTAACCACCGGCACTAGATTAATGCCTTTTAACATTATAAAACAACATTACTATTTACTTCACATTAAAGTGCAAAATCATCCTCCTCAGTTATTCTGACCATTCAGAAAACACTAACATTTTAGCAAATGTGGGTTCTTGCATAATAAAATGTTACACTAATCAGGACAACTAATGTACTAACTTATCTTGCTTAAAACAAAACATATGTAATATAATATAAGTAATATTAGTATATGAATAGAAATCTGGAAAGACTCACAAAATACCTCATGAAAAATTGATACATCTCATAAATTCATTTAGTACTTTTCAAGCTTTTCAAGCGCTATTCTCTTGAATAAGTATTTTATTCAACCCCTATTAATTTAAACTTAATAAAATATAACTTATGAACTTCACATGCAAGTTCATATAACGATAAAATTAAAGTAATGCATTATTCATCAAATACATAAAATCTAACAGGTGTGTGTGATATAAATTAAATGTATAGCATTTTATAGTTCAATACATGAATTCTAGCAGGTGTGTATCACAAATTAAATTGTATAGCATTTTATAACTACAAATATGATCCGTGAAATCCATGTACGATGTGTTGAACAATAAATATCTGAAGTAATAGCTACAATTATAGTTGAATTCCATACATGTAATTTTATCCATTTGTATTAGTTATTATAAGCACTATTAGATTAACGATTTTACGTGGCTCCATAAACATGAAACAATTCCAAAATATGACATGCAGAGTTTAAATGACAATGTTTTTTCATAAGTTCTAATTTCTACATTTCTCTATTAAAACTGTTCCAAGTTTATCCACATCCATGCTAATATTTATTTATCCACGCTTAAATCTAGGAATACTAATTATAGCAATTAATTTAATCATTTCCAAACTGACGATAAAATTAGAAAATAGCTTTAATTAAGTATTTGAGAAGACTGTTTTTATTATCCAAATGGTAAACAAATTAACTAGCAAATATATTACTGGCATTGCAACATTAAATATCAATCAATACTATATTTTTTATTAAAATTATAAACGGAAATATGTTAACTATGTTAATAACTTTAACATTTTACTTTAAATTTAAACTTCTTCTTTTTTAAAAAGCAAATTTTCATATTTATAAAACTTCTGTAATTAAAACACTTATTTAATTTTTCCAAATTGTGAATAATAAATATTTTAAAACATACCAAAATCTTGCAATTAATTCCTGCTTTTAAACTGGAAAGCTCCGACATATTTCAAATGTAATATGGAAAAATTATTATTAGCGTATTTGATCCACCTGGTTAGCCAACTTGAACAGACTTTTAAATTTAGCAATTCATCTTATTATTAAATACCACTTTATGTTATTTTTACATTTATAGAAAACTTTGTGGTAATCCGCTTTACTTGTTAACTATTTTAAAATAAGCTTATCATCATCTTTCACCATTTGCCTTTTTTCATTTTCTTTTCTTTCTTCCTCCTCCAAAAGCAACACTATCAGTCGATCTTTTTTTTAATTCGCGCTCCGTTCTTTTTTTACATTGAAACGCATACGTAATTACTGTATTTATTTTTTAATATAATTAAATTTAGTTGAACAAATGGTTTTTTTTAATTCAATGGAAATAATTTTTAAGAACCATTTAAAACAAATAAAAATTATTATTATTTTTAATAATATTTTACCAAATTTAATGTGTTGTCAAAATTTTTTAAAAAGTTAAACATTTTGATATGAATTAGTATATGGAAAGAAGCAATTTAAATTTATTAAAATAATATAGACAACAAGTAAGGCAAAATATTACCTATACTCTCTAATAAATTATTTTGAATATAAGAGAGTAATCTCTGTTCAAAGTGCAAATCAAGCCAATCAAATCACCAAAAGGAAGACAGAAGAAATTTTTTACCATGTGTTACATCAATTATTATATTTTATACTAAAAATATATGGTTACAATATATATATATCAATTTGAAGCATCCACACAAATTAGATATAAATTTATATTCATAAGTCAAAGTTTAGTTTAAGGATCAGTCTTCTGCCATTATAACTATCCATATATTTCAGAAATAAATATATATGTATTTTAAGAATAATAAGGTGAGATAGAAGTTTAAATAGTTGAAAAAATAAGTCACAATATACAAATAACATTTGACTAAGTCATTTATGAATGCTCATTCAGGTGTTCAAAATTCTGTTCTACCAAATATAATGAGAAAGAATTTGTATGATTTTTTAGCTGCTTTATGTTACTTTTGGTGTTATACTGTTTCATATTAAAGATTTTATGTATGCTTCAACTTGACTTTTTTGTTTGAGTACAAAAAATATATAATATGTATATTGTTTATTATATATATGTAAGAGTTTTAAATTATTATTATTATTATTATTATTATTATTATTATTATTATTATTATTATTATTATTATTATTATTATTATTATTATTATTATTATTATTATTATTATTATTATTATTATTATTATTATTATTATTATTATTATTATTATTATTATTATTATTATTATTATTATTATTATTATTATTATTATTATTATTATTATTATTATTATTATTATTATTATTATTATTATTATTATTATTATTATTATTATTATTATTATTATTATTATTATTATATAGTTTCAACAATAGTAAACTTTATTTGATCCAATAGTTATATAGTATTATAATGCCATAGCAAGATACATGTTAAATCTTATTATTGTTAGTTCAATTTCAAGTCCACAATATTCATTTTTTTTTAAAAGTACATATCTGTACGGGGTAATTTTATATGATTCTATCCACTTTATCAATGTTAATTAATCATATTATTGTCCAAAAAGGAGGAGCATCATCAGGACCATGCTTTCTTTAATTTTGTTTTTTATAGCTTTTGCTATTTGCC